>NRSV01000026.1:281004-407245 GCA_002286855.1 Bipolaris cookei
ATGGGCAAGATTTTATCACAGTTAGTTATCACAGCCTCAGAAGGATATGGCAAAAAGAAGCGGATACAGCCAGGCAACCGTGAGTGGGTTACTGTGATCCAAGGCGTGGGCGCGTCGGGTCGCTGGCTACCCCCCTTCGTTATCTTTGCGGGCAAGGTGCTTATCGACGTCTGGTTTAAAAACCTGCCTACTGACTGGGTCCTTGAAGTCAGTCCTAACGGCTGGACGAATAATCAGCTTGCTCTTGCGTGGTTAGAGCACTTTGATACCCATACAAAGAGGCAGACTGTGGGTGGGTATCGACTGCTTATTATCGACGGCCATGAAAGCCACTGCTCCATCGAATTTCAAGATCTTTGCAAGGAGAAGAATATTATCCTTCTCTGCATGCCTGCGCACTCGTCTCACCTGTTGCAGCCCCTTGACGTCGCCTGCTTCTCGCCGTTGAAGCGCAGGTATGGCGACGTCGTTTCGGGCTTGGCACGCAACCGTACCAACTATATCAGCAAGGAGACCTTCCTACCAGCCTTTAAGACTGCTTTTGAACAGTCTATCACTGTCACGGTAACCACCGGGTTACCATAACACCTGGATTCTGCTGCTGATTGGCTGAGTGCTACCGAGGTACTACACGTACGCTAGCCACCCATGATATATATTCTGTTGACGAATTTCTGTTCTGATTCCTTACGCATCGTCTTGAGTCTTCACAGATAGTGTACGTAGCAATTCACCAACGCTTCCCAAAGCTTTTGGATTCGTNATGGCGACGTAGTTTCAGGCTTGGCACGCAACCGCACCCACTATATCAGCAAGGAGACTTTCTTACCAGCCTTTAAGGCTACTTTTGAGCAGTCTATTACGAAGGATAATATCCAAGCTGGCTTCAGAGGCGCTGGGCTCGTCCCACATGACCCACAGGCTGTGCTATCAAAGCTTGATGTAGTGGTGCAGACACCAAACAATCGCCGCGACGGGGAGGCGCCTGGGAGGCGCAGACACCGCGCAACGCGCGCGAAATTGAGGCTCAAAGTACTCTCATTCGACAGAGGGTAAGAAACCGCCCTGGGTCTTCTGCAAGTTCTTTAGACGAGAAGGTTGCACAGTTGAGTAAAGGGGCTCAGCAAATAGCACATGAAATGACGCTTATGAGAGAGGAAGTTGCTGCTCTTCGAGAGACTCTAAACGCAGTAAATAAGCGTAAAAGCCGCAAGCGGCGATACGTACGGAAAGATGAGACTCTTACTGTAGGTGAGACACAAGATATATTAGCTGAACGGGCGGCTAGCAGTCGTGGCGACGGTGAGAGCGCGTCGAAGAGGGTGCGAGGAGAGAGGCGGTGCGGGCGTTGCAAGCAGACTGGACACAACGCTCGTACCTGCGCAGTTGAGATAGATAGTGTAAGTGATAGTAGCGATTCTGACAATTAATTTGGTATATCGCAATAGTTTATTGACTGTGATAAAAGTGCGTGATATGGTCTCGACGTCGACGCGCCGGTGCAAAGTGGCCGACTCGCTTGGGTGGCCGACTCGCTTATGAACCACGTTAAAAGTTATAATAGTTTGTTGGGGTGCGTCACTCACTATGCGCACACGTTATTAGAGAAAGGTTATGCCGAAGTATCTAAGCGCGTTATCTGAGCGCTGCTCGGGCGGTGAGCAGAATCTTGGTGCTCTGGGTGACGCCCGGATTCTACGCTCGTCGTCTGAACGTTGTTCAGATGACACGCGCGCGAGATGGACCGAGATCCTATCGAGGAGCTATGCAAAGGGTGTTCAGCCCGTTACATAGATCGTAGTAATCTCGCGAAAACAGTAGCAATGTGGTTAGTACACTTTTGCGGGCCGCAAATAACGCTTAGCCTAAATAGGGATAGCTATGGTTAACTAGCTATAAGTCGCAGCCTGCTGCATTAGTATCGGCCTTACCGACTGAAACGGTATGTGGTAGTCAGGGTCAGCTTTTTGTGGACCTAGGAAGTGCTGACTACTCTAATCTAACGACATAGTCTACGGAGGTATATTTCTAGCTTATTTTGTTGTAGAGCTAGCTATTTTATCGGAACGGCTTTACACTTACGTCTTATAGGAAAACCAAGAGATCACCACGTGCACACCAGTGGCGGTTAGTCTGAGCGGACGGGCCGCTGCTGTGGCACCAGCTATTTATGTACTAGACCGTGACGCAACCGCTATAACAGTCGACGCCTGCACGCTTCCTTAAAAAGAGTTATATCTAACTCGCTCTTCGTTAAAATGCCATAATTGTTACATCGCATATATCTTAATAAGCCTTCAAAGCTATGTCTCTATTAACAAGATTACCAAGCGAGCTTCGGCAACAGATCCTTCTACTTGCTCTCCAAGACACCAACCGCATCGACTCACGCGTGCAAGTCTCGCAATTATTCCACATTAACCAAATCCTACGTCAAGACATGATTGACGTACTTAAAATATGGTCGCCTCTGCAATATATCTCCTCCCCACGTGCGCTGTCCGACCCCCCGCCACACATCCTCAACTGGAAAATCGATCGCATATGCCTGGACCTCTTCCACTTCTCTTCAGCCGACAGAATATTAGCGGCATACTGCTACTATATGCCAGAATCCTGGAGACACCCCAAGCTCATCGCCGCATGGGCCAATGCCATCCCCCTGCTGCCTGACGGCATCAAGCAGATCTGGCTCGATGTTACGCCTGCGCCGGCTGCGAAGCGCAAGCAGCATCGTTTGACTCTGTATCAGTTCGTGTACGATACTCGTGCGAGTCGTCATTTTCTCAACATGTATATAGAGGATATTGTGGGGTTGGTAGAGGATATTGACAGGCGTTATAGTGGAGAAATGGAGGTGGTACTGACGGGGACGGTGAGTGAGAGGAGTGTTGGGATCTTCCCGTAGTTAAATAAGATGGTTGGCAGAGAACTGGAGTTTTTAGGGACAGTGGTGCGTAGTGCGGATGCGAGATTTGCGCAGATTCGTGATGGTGTACGCCGTATAACGTCTAGGAAGAAAATGTGGCCTGGCAAGCAGCGGGGGGATAAGCATCCTTTGAAGTGGCTGCGCGATGTGGTTTGGAGCAAGGAAGCCGTGGTTTTATTTGCTCAACTTGCGCACGGAGATGAGGAGCAGGAGATGGCGCTTCTCAACGATATTTTAAAGATGGCGAGGTTCCGTAAGACCCGTGATGGCGAGGGCGAATTTGTGTTCCCGCTTACAGGTAATTTGAGAAGGAAGTTTCAGTACATTATCGCTGCAGATCTGGGCTTGAAGACGGTTGGATTAGGTGACGGAGGCGACAGACATGTCGTTGTCTCGCCCTCATGATTCGACGGAGAGCTACTTGCCGCGAGCGCTATCGAGCTTACAATGGCGTCAGGCTAGTTTGCGGTGCTTACGGTGCACTTGATCACCTTTGTGAGCGACCGGTGTCTAGTATAACGTTGGTGCATTACTCCTTCTGGACCTTATGCGACTAAGAAGAGTGATTAACGCATTCTGTGACTCACATGTGATTAGTATGAATCTTTAGTGCTTATCTGTGTCTTAGGGCCCAGCCGGCAAACGGGGTGCGGTGTCACCATCCCATCAGGCCTTCAGCTTTCGACGACACCACACTTGCCTGCAGCAGACCAGATATCGCGACGTAATCGCCATCGTTGTAACATACTCTTCCAGCAGATATGGTTGAAATGTCATCCCTACACCAAATCATCAATTGCACGAGTGCTGGTAGCTCGTTACCAGTCACTGAGCGCACGCGTGTCCGACGCCATCTGCAGAAATACAATCGTTGCGAACGAAGACCGGAACAATTTCTGAGCTGCACACAAAGCCGAAGCGCGATCCGAAAGTCTTGTCTAGTGGGAAACATAGGCGAGACTCTCTGCACGTCGTGTGCTCGACAGGTCCTCTTACATCAGACGTTTCCCGAGGGTTCTGCTAGATTAGGCTTGGGTAACGTTTTGAAGGATCCGAATGGCATTCTGGCCATGATCGCATGCCCAAGTATTCAGACTATCGACTCTGTCCTATACTGGTACACTATGACTGATCTGAGTACCGAGAACTTTTCACCAATCGTCCGGAAGATGCAGTTCTTTTGGGGTCAGATCCTGTGGGATCTTGCTCGAACTGATACCAGCATATTCGCGGGCATGATAGCCTTCACGCTGAGGAAAAAACATGCCCTTGCTTACGAAGAGCCTGGCACTGCGCGTAGTTTCCAACACATAAGGCTTGCGGAGCTTATAAGCATGAACATCTTCAGGCAACGTACGATGGAGCAGATGAGGACCGGCCGCACTTTGGTCTGCATGGGAAGTTTTGCATTGATGGCGTTATTGAACGATGATCGCGAGCAGGCCTTGACACATTTGCGTGCTATGGCCTCGACTTTCTCAATGCTGCAACCTGACAAATTCGAATGGCTTTTTACATCATGGGTTGACCTCCGCATCGCTTCATCGGGGTTGAACCTACCGCTCCTCCCATACTACATCCCCCAATATTGGCTAGATCACGATTACCAGGAGCCTAGCGACGTCAAAGTGCGCTTTGATCGCTGCGCTACCCTCAATGTACGCCAACTTGGCACATTGACAGGCATCTCACTCTTTTCTGCTTTCAAGACATTCAGGAATCTACACAGGTCTATATATCTGATTGAAAATCCGCTTCTTGCGGAAACACCACCCTATGCTGTTTTGTACAAATTGATCTACGAAACTTGTTCGATGGAGGCAAGCTCTACGGACACTTGGCCTTGGATCCATCGTAGACTCATCTTGGTCGCAATCAAATTGATGGGATGGCGGAATGCGGCGAGATACGTCACCCAAAGTGGTGAGATACAAACCGCACTTTTGACTCGAGCGGAGTCTATCATATCCCAAACCAGCGGTCTTATTAAGCCTGGAAACACGAAGCTGATATTAAGAGCCTCTTGTGGACATTGACTGTCATTTTCGCAGAATCAGTGTTTTTTAATCCAGATAAGTTGCCTAACTGGGCGCATTTACTGAGAAAGGTCTGTCTTGATATGAGGATAATAACCGCCTGGGGTCTGCAGAAGGCACTGAAGGGTTTTCCTTGTTTGCGTTGGTGGTTCGACATCATACTTACCAGACACTGGACAGAAATCTGCCCTCCAAAAACCGCGAGCCGGTGGCGGTCTCTTGGACCTCTATCCGAGCCCAGTCAAAAGTCTCTACCCAGATTACGATCGTTTCCAACCGTCTTTCCATTCCAAGCTTTCAACTAAAGTAGATCTTGGTAGTAGATCCGCAGGTCGACGAGCTTCGTAGGTGACATTAAGGAGATTTCGCAGGCGGTGTCCATAGTAATACGTTAAAAGTCCAAACTAAGAAGAGATATTATTTTAGCATTTCTTATACCTAGCAGCACTAGTCTAGCGATGCGAGGTTTAGGATCAAACCCTAAAGATAGAGAACAACACTATTGACGGTTATCTATAGAATAAAGGTCTTAATTATTATTCCATTATAGTCCTGTATCAGCCGTTGGCTATGTAGGACTTTGGCCAGAGGCCGCTCTATCTACTTATTTACAATTTAATACTTTGTGCTGTATTGCGTGACTATGGTGCTTCGGCCTTTGTCTAGCTAAGCTATCACTAGCTTTCTAGATGCCTGTTGCTAAAGAGCAGGTTGGTAACAGGGAGAGATGTAGGGCAGCTGGGCTGCCTTCCAGCGGGCTCTCTTAGGGGAAAGGAAATGGTACTAAAATCAGAGTTGTTTTTCTTATTTTTCTTTTCATCTAGCCTTCTTGGCCTAGATGCCACTTCCTTGTTCCTATCTTCGTGCTAGTAATAAAAGCTAGAGTAGCTCCCATACCGCTCGTAGTATGGAGTAAGAGTAGGAGTTTAAGTTTTTTTGGCCTAGAGTCTTTTTAAGCTTATTTCTTTCTGCGGTGTAGAAGTCGCAGTATAGAAGTAGATGCTCTGCTGTTTGTGGTCTCCCACAGTTGCAAAGATCTGTTTCTCTTCTCGTGCCTCTTGGGATTGCTAGTTGGTTTTGGAGCTTTAGATCAAAGATAGCTCCGTAGCTAGGCTTCTTTTCTCTTGCTGTTTCCCTATACTTTCTCCACTCTTCTGCTTGGCTAGCTCTTTGGAGGAGTTTGATCTTGGTGCCTAGGAAAGCTAGGCTTGTTTGTGATTTTTTGGTGTTTGTTTTGTAGCTTCCTTTGCTAAGGAATCTGCTTTTTCGTTTCCTTCGATATCTGTATGGCCTGGAGCCCATTTCAAGAAGATCTTTGCTTTTCTGTTTAGGATGGCTTTGGCTGCTTTTTGGCACCCAATTACCCACTGCTGGCCAGGCTTATCTGATAAACTCTGGAGCCTATAGATCGTAGCTTGGTTGTCAGTGTAGACGTGAATATTTTGGTCTTTAGTAGCAGTTTTAGCAGCGTATTCAAAGGCTGTTGTAATGCCTTCAAGCTCTACATTATAAACGAGTTGGTTCTCGCCTATATTCTTTGTATCTGCATATATTTCTTCTTGGTTTGGGGTGTAGACTGCTAGACCTACTCCTGTCCCATCTCCGTCTTTCGTTTTGGAGGCGTCTGAGTAGATTACTATAGAGTTATCCTCTATCGTTTGGATATAATCCTTGTGCGCGGCTGCCTCTTCTTCTTTAGATTTCTTTGATATAGAGATGTTGTAGTTGAGAGTATCCCATGGTCTGAACCTATATGGGATGGTCTTTTCTGTCTCTTGGATGGTCTTTTCTGTCTCTTGGATGGCTGGGATGGAGCTCGTGATGGTGTGTAGTTGTCTGGTCTTGTTCGGCCGTCTAGATGGCTGAAGGCTTGTTTTTTGTAGCCTTGCAATAGCTTTCGTAATTGGATGGGTTGGAGCTAGCTGTATAGCTCGCAGAGCGTATTTTCGATTCGTTTGGCTTAGCCGTATCGCTGGTGACGGCAAGCTAGCTTCGATACTTGTTGGGATAGCTGGAGCTGTTTTGAAAACTCCTAGTACCTTTCTGCAAGCTGCGTTGTGCAGCGGCTGAAGCTGATCTTTAATAAAGCTCTGGTTGCGCCAGTAGATTGGCGACCCATAATCTGCAATGCTAGTAACGCATGCTAGATATAGTTGTCTAATAGCAAAGGGAGATAGACCGTGGCTTATGTTTGCTAGTCTCCCTAGTCTATTAAAAGCTGTTTTTGCTTGGCTGGCTCGGATAGCTACGTGTCCCCGAAAGGATAGCTTGTTGTCGAGGTGTACCCCTAGCCACTTGATTGTATCTTTGTGGTAGATTTTCTCCTTGCTAGGGAGCTCTAGGGGTATTTCTTTTCTCTCTTTCTTCTTTGTAAAGTGGATTAGCTCTGTTTTCGCTGTATCAAATTCGATAGCTAGTTCTTTTCCTTTAGCGACTAGTTTCTTAACCTCCCGTTGGAGTATCTTAACGTTCTTCTTAATAGACGTTGAGGAGGTTGTAATCGAGATGTTGTCAATGTAAGAGAGCTGGAATCCATATATTTTGTGGAATAGATCTCTGATATAGATAAGGAAGAAGATTGGAGAGACTGGGCTGCCTTGTGGGATGCCCGCGTTAATCTCGCTGAAGTCTTCTATTTGACCGTCGAAGACGAGCCTTAGAGATCTATTACAGAGAAAGGATTTAGCCCAAGTAATTAGGCTGATGGGTAGGCCTAGTCTTTTTAGTGTATCTAGGAACTGGTTGTGAGAAACGTGATCAAACGCTCCTTTTACATCTAGAAAGACTGTTGATGTGATATGGCCAAGTTGTTTTTGGTGCTGGATTGGATCTACGAGAAGTAGAGCTGCGTCGATAGCTGATTTCTTTAATCTGCCTCCTATTTGCGAGTCGTGTAGAAGGTTTGTAGTCTCGGCTAGGTAGCCGAGTCTTCGCTATTATCCATTCTATCACTTTCTCAAGACAGCTAAGTAGGGTAATTACTCTATAGGCCTTCGGAATAGAATAGTCGGGTTTATATTGATTTTTTAGAATTGCTCCTGCAGCTCTTCTCCAGCAGGTTAGATGGTATCCGTAGTTGAATAGCAGAGAGTAAGCTTTGAAAAACGTAACGTCAAGGATCAGTCATCCGGCCACCCCACCCAACTTGACCCAACGCTCTGCGCAATTGCTCTATAACAACGTAATAGCATAAAATAAAATTAAGAGATATTATTCTTTAGATGGATTTGCATGAGATACGAGTGTGCCCTTGAACGTGACACTTCGTACATGTCGGCGGCGCGCGCTGACGTCGCTCACCAGCCTGGCTCTAGCTAGCCTCCATCACCACCCTTTCTGCCTCTGCAGCCATCTGCTGAGCCTGTTGGACCCGGAGCACTCCACTAGAAGCAATATATTGATGCTGCTGACTCTGCTTTTGTCGTTGACGCCGGACTTCTGCACGTAGCTTCTTATTCTCCTCTGCAAGTATTGTTGGTGACTGCATTGTTATTTGACAGCCTTTAATAACCTAGCGTAGAAGCTGGCTTGTTGGGCTTTGTGATTGCCGATGGAGCCGTTCTTGAAGAAGCTTTGCCTGCTGCTGAAGCTGAGCTACTGTACGCGGTGTTTCTGGCTGCGTTACGGCGTTATTGTCTGTAGTTGTCTGTAGCGGAGATGGTGTCCTAACTACTGTAAGTGACGACAGGACGCGATCGGGATAAGGAGTGACAAGTCCTGTCGCCCGAAAGCCTGCCTGGATGTTATGCTGCGTGAAGACTATCGGCCGGATCCGCGTATAGGCTGCAAGGAAGTCTATCTTGTCAACGTGGTAGATGCCTTGGCGGGCAAGCTCTTCAATCTCACGTCCGTATGCGCGCTTAAGCGGGGAGAAGCAGCTTACATCAAGCGGCTGGAGAAGATGCGACGTGTGTGGGGGCATACAGAGAGTGATTATCTTGTTCTCAGCGCAGTACTGGTCGAACTCTGGCGTAGCGTGGCTACCGTGGCCGTCTAGGATAAGAAGCCGATAGACTCCAGCTGTACGAGCTGCTGTATGCTGATTGAAGTGCTTCATCCACTCTACGCCAAGCTCATCAATCATCCAGCCGTTGTCTGAAACACCGATAGCCCAGTCTGGTGGGGGCCCATTATACCAGCTGTTCTGGTGGACCTTGCCAGACAAGATAACCAACGGTGGTAGACACCAGCCAGACGCGTTAATACACTCAATTGCTGTAACCCACTCGCGGTTGCCTGACTGTAAAATAGCTGCTCGGCCGACTCTGTTGGAGCTTGTTACTACCTTAGACGTGCTAGCAACGCCCGTCCCGAACCCAGTCTCGTCAAAGTTGTAGATATCCTGGTCTAAGACGCCGTACGTCTGGCGCGTCTCTTCTACTAGCTTAAACCAAGCTGCGATTGCGACAGAATCCTCAGAAAGAGCGCAATGGCTACTAAACTTCCTATTCCACTTCGTCTGGAGCTCTGGCTGGTTCTGGATAAAGCGCGACACCCACTTTTTGCCAATAGGTTGTGGAGGTGGATCTTGGCCACGCGCAGTAAGTAGAGTGTCTGCCATTCGTCGTACGTCAATAATATGAGGCAGAAAACCACGTCGGTCAAGGTCTAGGATCCACTGCACAAGAGACTGCTCTTCAGTAGGTAATAGCTTTCTCTTCTTAGCGTTAGCAAGAGCTTGAGGCTGGCTACCTTGAAGGCGGTCGTAAAGCGTTGAACGGGGGACATTAAATAGCTTTGCAGCTTTACGTTGGCTCTTAATTTGATGTCTTTGAATTGATTGAGATGCAAGACAAAGTCTACCTTGCCTTTGAGGCGATAGAGAACGTTGTTGTCGCGTCATAGCTGTTGTAGTGTAGAGCGTTGGGTCCAGTTGGGTGGGGTGGCCGGATGACTGATCTGGTCGGATGATTGATCCTTGACGTTATTTGGTTGAGCTTGGTAAGCGGCTGTGATAATTTCCTGTGATAAAGCGTCTGGGCCTGGCATGCTACTTTTGACTTTATTAGAACAGGCGCGTTCTAGTTCAGTTATTGATAGTGCTAGCCACTTCCACTCTTTCTCTTGGTGGTTATTGAAGCTTGGTGGTACTGTACTTGGGGGCGGAGGAAATAGTGCTTTTCGAAAGGCTTTGCACTTTCCTTTAAAAGAGGTTTCTAGCTTCTCTCCTTGTATAGGTGGGATTCTTTCCACTCTCTTTTCCTTAGTATAGTCCATAGCTTTGAAGATAGATTTTGGGTCTTCTTTCTCAAGAAAGTTATTCCAGTACTCTCTTTTAGCTTTCTTAATTGCTGTTTGGTAGCTTTTTCGTGCTAGTAGGAAGTCTCTTTTGAAGAGATAGGCTTCCTCTATAGAAGTAGCTTGAAGTTGTTGCGCGAATGTCCTTTGGCAGTAAGATACGTTTTTTCTTAGCTTTGTTAACTCCTGGCTCCACCAGGGCTTTGCTTTTGGCCCTTATTTTAGTTGTGGGATGGCTTTATCTGCAGCTTGTTGGATTACTAGAGTAATTGATGTGCCAATTGCTTCTAGTTGCAGCTTAAGCTCATTGTCTTGATTCAGGAGTAGATTTCTTGAGTCTGCTTTTCTTGGTTGGTTGATCTGATCTAGGGATTGTAGAGCTGAGTTGTTCTGGATAGCTTTACCCAGCTCTTCTCTAAATAAGTGCCAGTCTGCCCTTTTGGTGTTGTATTTCGTTTGGTTGGCAGGGTTATTGACTAGGTCTTTTGTTGTCTGGATTGAGAAGAGTATCCCGTGGTGATCCGATCAAGTTTCTGTTGTGGTTTGCCAATCTTTTACTTTGTCTTCTAGATCTGGTGTGGTGCCACCCTATATCAGCCGAGCTATACATAGTTAGCAATCTACACACTCGATAACCACTTTTATCCCCAACAGAACCATCCATTACATAGTCATACTATCGCAAAGGACCTAATTCTAACAATAGTAATAATAAAGCAGGCACTGAGGTAGTAACAACGTGACTCCGGCTTCTCATGGATAACCGTGCACAGAGCTCAGGAGTATATTAACCCTTTTTTCCTTTGAACGTAGAAGAGAGATAGCAATGAACCATAGTCACTTGCCACCCCTACTCACTCACACGCTGTGTACACCGTTCAACTAGCTGTATTGACTTAGACATCTTGCTAACACCAAGCACTGGCTAGCCAATAGAGTCTATTCAACAATCAGTATCATATCGTATGGACACCTAACCGTATAGTATGATATTGTATAACGTAAAGCACCACCGAGCCGGACACACCACCGAGCCGGACACTTTTTCTTGGCATCGCGAACATCACTTGCAAAGTAACATGTCCCAACTACGTAAAGATACATTAACTCAGAGAGAAGGCAGAATTACTCTTGCTATTCAGGCCTATCGTACGGGCCAGTTTAAGAGCATTCGACGCGCTGCTGCTGTCTACAACGTTCCTTTTCAGCGGCTTTCTGATCGGCTTAACAAAATCACTTTTCGACCCCAGATATCTCCAAACTGCCGCAAACTAACTATAATTGAAGAGCAAACAATTGTACGATATATTCTTGATCTAGACTCACGAGGATTTGCTCCCCGACTGTGTGAGGTAGCGGATATGGCAGAGAAACTACTGCGCGTACGAGATGGCCAACCTTTAGGCAAGAACTGGGCAGAGCGATTTGTATCGCGTTCGGACGAGCTTAAAACAGCTTTCAATCGAGCAAAGGACCGCCAGAGAATACAGCAGGAAGATCCAGAGGTTATTAACGCGTGGTTTGAGCTTGTACGAGAGACAATTGAAAAGTATGGAGTACATTCTGACCACATCCATAACTTTGACGAGACTGGCTTTCAGTTGGGCGTGATTGGCTCAATGAAGTTAGTTACAGGCGCAGAGGGTCGTACGAGGCCTACTTTGACGCAGCCAGGCAATCGTGATTGGGTTACAGTTATTCAGAGCATCTGCGCTGGGGGGTATGCTACTCCGCCATTCATTATCTACAAGGAACGCGTCCATATCTCTGCTTGGTACGAAGAAGTAGATATACGGTACGATTGGAAGCTCTCAGTATCTCAGAACGGCTGGACAAATAACGCGCTTTGTCTTGAGTGGTTAAAGCACTTTGAAGAGCATACAAAGACGCGATCAGGGTGGGGTCGTACAGGCTACTTATCCTTGACGGCAATGAGAGCCACCTAAACCAAGAATTTAAGGACTACCGTCTTGAACAGAAGATTCTTACTCTTTGTATGCCTGCTCATTCATCGCATATACTTCAGACGCTTGACGTTGTCTGCTTTTCGCCTCTTAAGCAGAAGTACTCCCAACGCGTACGAGACTTGGCTCGCCACCATATCTGGCATGTTGATAAAGAACGCTTCCCGCCAGCCTTTCGAGACGCGTTTCGCGACGTAATTACGTTCGATAACTGCCAAAAAGCCTTTAGGCGAGCAAGGCTAGTTCCTAATTGACGCGCAGAGAGTCATTGATCGTCTTGACGTACGCCTTTTTACCCCACCACAAGAAGCCCAGCTAGAAACACCACAAGAAGCTCAGCTAGAAACACCCTGGGAGTCTAAAACCCCTAGCAATTCGTACGAATTTGGATCACAGTCGAAGCTTGTGAGAGATCCTTTCGTACGATCACCAACTGCTGCACAAGAAGGCTTCTCAAAGCTTATTAAAGGAGCTGAGGAGATGCTACATGAGAATGTGCTTATGAAGGCCCGCATACGAGAGCTTGAAGAGCAATTAGCTGAGGTAACAAAGCGCCGAGGGCGTAAAAGAAAGCGAATTCAGACAGGCGGGACACTAGACTTTGGTGCAGGAGCATCGCAGGCAGCTGAAAATGCTGCTACTGGTCGTACGGCATCAAAGAAGGCGCGTGGTGGGGGTAGTCAAGAAAAGGCTCTACCAGGTCAACGGCACTGTGGAACCTGTGGGAGAGTGGGCCATAACGCCCGTACGTGCCAAAAAGATGTAGAAGAAGATTCTCTATCAGATACAAGTGAGTTGTATAACGCATCTATAGCTAGTGTAGAGTAATTCGAGTTTTCGTACATGAAGTTCGTGATGCCAAGAAAAAGTGTCCGGCTCGGTGGTGTGTCCGGCTCGGTGGTGCTTTACGTTAGAGGTAAAGCAACAGATATATCAAGACTCTTCGTATCATTCGTTTGATAAATTTAAAATTAGGGCTCCCAATAGTGCAAATAGTACGTATATGTCGCACTTGTTGGTGCGTAAGGGAAGATTTGTGAAGAGGATTGATTCATCATTATCTGCATCGTCTCATCTGCTTATGTAGAGATTATCGGTCAATCTACGGTCAATCGGTTAGACTGGCAGAGGAGTCAGCTATCCAATTCGACAGCTCAAAGACTGAACTATTATTATTATTATTTTGATTTAACGTCCTTTTTCAGCCCTAGGGCTATATAAGACGTGCAGACCCAAGGTCCACAAGTATCTACGTGTTCAAAGACTGAACTAGTTAACTAGACAAGATCTAGAAAAGATCAAAGTAGAGCCCTCACTCTCCCAAATCAGGAAATAGTACAGTCTAAGGAGCTAGTTAAATGGCTGGGTATCCACTTTGACTGAGGAACCAACAGGCTAGCGCAGCCTTCCACCGCCTTAGCAGGCTAGCAAACTCAAATAAAGGCCTCTCGCCTAGAGCAGTACGACAGCTCTATCTAGCCTGCATTACTAGCGTAGCAGACTATGGATGCCAAATCTTCTGGAAGGAATAAACAACAATCCTCAATCAGAGGCAGAAGCTGCAGAATCAGGCCTGCAGGAAAATCCTAGGATCCTTTAGAACCTCACCTGCTGTCACGGTAACCACCGGGTTACCATAACACCTGGATTCTGCTGCTGATTGGCTGAGTGCTACCGAGGTACTACACGTACGCTAGCCACCCATGATATATATTCTGTTGACGAATTTCTGTTCTGATTCCTTACGCAACGTCTTGAGTCTTCACAGATAGTGTACGTAGCAATTCACCAACGCTTCCCAAAGCTTTTGGATTCGTGCTCCTAGCATCTTGTGACACCTGCTATACCTAGCGAGGTAGAAGCGGCTCTATGCCCTCCTAGAGTTAGACTTAACAACGCCCTGCGTCAATACGCCTTTAGAGCAAGGAAACTAGCTCCTAACCACCCCCTTAATATTGCTATCTCTAGTAATCAAGGAAAGCAGCTAGAACTTATTACTAAATCCATCTCAACAGCTCTATCCACCGATAGTGAGAAGATTAAGCACCACGCGTTCATGCCATGGAGATCAGAAATCCTCCATAAGACGAATATATCTAAGAAGTCAAAAAAATCAAAGCAAAATCACACGAGGAACAACTAGAAGACAAATATCTCCTCTCTATCTACTCAGACGCCTCAGCTACGAATTGTGAGAGGCTGCGCAAAGGTTGCCGATGCCTGGTAACAAGATTGTATTCGATAGAGAACTGAGCTTCTGAGCTACGTAGCTATCTATATACAGTGCTAGCTGCCCCTGCACAATCGAGTCGATAAGACCTAGTCGCTCCGGTTGTCGGTCAGAGCGCACCGAGTCTCGGCGAGACTCGGAGCTCTAGGTGGCATCCGGATTTTAGGAGCAGGCCGAGATTCCATCGAGGTACAACACACCAACTAGGCTCTAGCCTATCACATTACCCTCCTCCTCTCCAGGAGCGTCAGGATGGAGTTCATTCGAGCCCCTTCGGAACCCTGCAGGAAGCGTTTTTGTATCGGGATCTCGATAAGGTCTTGTAAACTGTTCCCATCGAATCTTCGCTTCTGTTTTTGCAAGGTTCTCTATAGGCTCCATCGTTGGGAGATGGTAGCCCTTCCATTTCACTTCGTACCACCATTTAACTCCTCGTCCTCGTCGTCGACTTACCTCTGCTAGGAAGTCCTCAATTTCCCACATATCTGCTCCGTCGGTATCTACCTGAATTGGTAGTGGTTGGTCATCGTCTCTTGATTGGCTTGGTAAGGGATCCGTTGATGCTAATCGGAGCCGGTCAACGTGGAACGTGTTGTGAGGGCCTGGAGGCGTGTTGAGTCGAACCGTGTGGGTATCGATTACCTCAATCACTGTGTACTTTGCGCTCCTCCAGTCAAGTTTTCTAGATTTCCGGCCAGTAGCAAACTGTTTGCCTAACTTCAACCATACTTTGTCGCCAACGTGTAGCTGTGCAGAAGTCATCTAGGTATTCGCGAAGAGTCCAGTTAATGTATCGTTGGAAGGTGCTCGGGGCGTTTGCCATGCCAAATGGAGTAACTAGCCATTCAAATAGTCCAAAACGTGTGCGGAAAGCCGTAAGCCACTCATCTCCTTCCCGGATTCGAATCTTGTGGAAGGCTGCGATAACATCCAGCTTCGTGAACCATTTAGCTTTCGCGATGTTATTTAACGTCTCTTGAATTAGCGGCAAAGGATACCGGTCCTTCTTCGTTAAGGCATTCAACGCTCGGTAATCAACGCAGAGTCGCAGTCCTCCTCCTGGTTTCTTCGCAAACAACACCGGTGACGCAGCGGGAGAGTTGCTTGCTCTTATAAAGCCTTTGTCAAGAAGAGATATGAGCTCTTTCCGTAACACCAAGAGCTCCCCTCTCGACATGTTGTACAAAGTTCCCACGGGGCTTCCGGCTTTTTCCCGTCCTTCTCTTCCAGTTCCAATGCGTGATCAATTCCAGGGCGGTGGGGCGGTAACTTGTTTGCTTCCTTAGGGTCAAAGAGCGTGAGGTGCTTTCGCCAACGTTCGGGAACCAAGGAGAGGACGTCTACTTTCGGCTTAGGTGCCAGAGCCTTATTGATATCTGCTAACGAAGCAGCAAATATTTGGACAACTTCTTCTGGGTCCCGCTTCTTGCATCGTGCAAGGTTCATCAGTCTTTGAAACTCGGTCGCGCCCACTTCTCGGATTTCGAGCGGGTGAGCCTTGCCTTCTTGGCTGCGAATTCTGATTCCTAAGGCGTGCAAGTATATTGACTTCTTTGCGGGAGCAATTGTGACTTTGTTCCGGTTCATCCATGGGCGTCCTAGGATAATGTCCTCTTCCGCGTCGTTTGGCGTAACGTATGCGAATCCAGTCTCTGTGTAGCCGTTCATATCGAATGAAAATTTTGCGACTTCGTCTACCCAACTCACTTGATCGTTGACACCCACAATCGGCTTGCGTGGAATAGGTATGCGCTCGAGTTTGGCTCGTCGTACGAAAGAACGGGTAATGAGAGCGTAAGAAAGGCACCCAGAGTCAATCAGTGCTGACGTGAACTTGGATTGATTAACTAGTACATGTATTGTCATTGGTGGTGCTAGCATGTGCTCCTTCTTGAACTTCCCCCATTCTTCTATCGTGTCCTTGCTTGCTCGTGTATGCTCCTGATCGCGCCTTTGATCAGGAGCTACTCTTTTTCCGCCTCGCTGTCCGAGTCAACCGCTGTTGTGTTGTCAAGACTGCCGTACCCTTCCATCGATTCCTTCTTCGTCTTCGTTGTCTTTGCAGCTCGAATTGGCTGATGAGCTGGCCTCTGTGCAGGCTTTTGTTTGCAGGAATTGATGAGATGGCCCTTGAGCCCACAGCGCAAACACGATCCTTCTTCCCGTCTTCGATCAATCTCTCTCTGCGAGACCCATTTGGCTCGTTGAACCTGCGTTCGACTTGGTTCCCAGTCCATGGCGTCTGGAGATGGGATCCTAGGAACCGAGTCGTACAACGGCGAGGTGTTCTTCTTTTTGTTCCTCAGTTTGAGGCGCCAGAGATTGTCTGAGACAGCAGCAATGTGCGACTGCATTTCCTCAATCGTTGTGTCTTCTGGAAATATGGTGCCTGCTAGGGCTGCGCGCAACTCGTGGGTCAAAGAGTTCAGAAACATGCTCTTGAGGATGCCGTGATCGAACAAATTGGCAGTAAGCGCTTCCTTGTTGAAGTCATGTACAAAGTCGCGTACGTTGTCCGTTTTTTGTCGCATATGCTGAAGCTTGTTCCTCGCAGTCTCAACCATGTGCGCATCCTTGAAGGCATTGTCTAGGTGCTTGAAGAACTCATCAACAGTGCTTGAAGCTGCATGCAATGATACCCAAGGGAAAACTCGTAGCTTGGCGTTACCTGTAATGCGGCTGAAAGTGTAATCGATTGCCAATTGGTTCGTGTGAAATCGTCGAGGTTCTGACCTCAGTTTTGCCTCGATTTGGTACTTCCATGACAGGTACTGGCTTCGAGTACCGTCGAACGCTTCTGGATCCTTCAGTCCTTTCTGCTGAATCGAGTGGCTAGAGGCTGAAGGAGGCGTAACCACTGGCGTAGTTGATGTGGGGTTAGTGGTTGCTGCACTCGGTTCCTTCTTCTCAACCCTCTCCATTCGTGTCATGAGCTCGTTCATTTGTTGCATCATCTGTTGCATCATTTGCTGCATCGTCTGTTGCATCATCAACATGGTGTTTGCATCCGGTGGTTGTGGATGTTCTTCATGCCCTTGTTGTGCTCCTGGGGCCTCGTAAGAACTGTTCGTTTCCATCTTGATTGCTTAGGTAGGCGTTCAACCGTTGTGGTTCCTACACTAGCGTCGTTCTCGTTAAGTACTGGGGGACGGCCACACCAGCTACCTGTTACTACTTCAGGGTAACCCTTAGTAGTCCGTTCCGTTGTCGCTTTGTTCTCTGCGTAAAAATAAATCTTGCGATCGTGTTGTCGCTTGATCGTTCGCTAGGTACTGGGGGACGGCCACACCAGCTACCTGTTACTACCTCGGAGTAATCCTCGTAGTTCGTTCCGTTGTCGTGTGCTCACTGCTTAGAAGCAGGTCTTGCAATTTTCCGTTGATAGAGCACTGGGGGACGGCCACACCAGCTGCTCGGAGGGGATCGAATACAAAATGTGAGAGGCTGCGCAAAGGTTGCCGATGCCTGGTAACAAGATTGTATTCGATAGAGAACTGAGCTTCTGAGCTACGTAGCTATCTATATACAGTGCTAGCTGCCCCTGCACAATCGAGTCGATAAGACCTAGTCGCTCCGGTTGTCGGTCAGAGCGCACCGAGTCTCGGCGAGACTCGGAGCTCTAGGTGGCATCCGGATTTTAGGAGCAGGCCGAGATTCCATCGAGGTACAACACACCAACTAGGCTCTAGCCTATCACACGAATAAAGGCAAGGGTATAGGAGTAGGTGTAGCTTTCTACAAAGGAGCTAGTCTCATAGCTCAGGAAAAAGTCAATATAGGATATAACCAGCTAGTCTACAATGGAGAACTAGAAGGCATTACCCTAGGCCTAGAGAAAGCTGTCGATCTAGTAGGCGACTGTTTAGAAGTTAAAGTATATGCAGACAATCAGGCTGCAATACTTAGACTTAAAACTGCTTCTGATAACCCAGGACAAGAGCGGTAACTTAGATGTATAAGAGCAGCAAAGAAACTTAAGAAGAAAGGCCTAACACCCACGATCTACTGGGTACCAGGCCACGAGGACGTTATAGGAAACGAGAAAGCAGACACGCTAGCAAAGGAGGCGACAAAGCTAGATCCTAGCTCTAGTAGGACTAGCTTAGCTGTTATAGGCACACGAATAAAACAGCTAGGCGAGCGAGAGTGGCTGAGCTCTCTAGAACAATATAGGAGAAAAGCCATCGCTCTGAACCCTAACACCTATGCTGCAAAGTACAAGTGGAAGACCAGAAAGCAGATCGCCACTCCTCCTACTAGTAGAGAAACTTCTAGCGCCTTCTTCCAGCTTAAGCTAGGCCACTGCTACCTTAGAGATTTTCTCTACAAGCGAGGAAAAGTAGACTCTAAAGTGTGCCCCTGCAACTATAGAGCTACGCAAGACGCTGCACATATCCTCCTTAGCTGCACGCTATACAAGGAGGCTAGGACGAAGATGCAAAAGGCTAGCAAGGACCCCCTATCGTTAGCTTTTTTACTAGACACGAGCACAGGCATACAGGCTACTATTGCTTTTATTGAGGAAACTAGGGCTGTAACACAGGCTTGGTACAAAGGAAACCTTGAAAACTAGGGCAACACCTAAACACTAGGTGCCCTCACCCTACACCCAACCAACCTCCCCCCCTCTCTCTTTCTTTTCCGCTAGAACCCCTACTACCCCCCGTTACACTAGGCTACGAGCCTCACCTCGATTTAGATAGCCCTTCCTCCACCTATACCAAATTGATAAACCCACGTAGCTACCTGCAGGCTTTTAGCCTGCACGTCTTATATAGCCCTCGGGCTGAAAAAAGACGTTAATCAACAACAACAACAACTGTTGAATGGACTCTATTGGCTAGCCAGCGCTTGGTGTTAGCAAGATGTTTAAGTCAATACAGCTAGTTGAACGGTGTACACAGCGTGCGGGTAGGTGGGGGTGGCAAGTAACTATGGTTCATTGCTATCTCTGTTCTACGTTCAAAGGAAAAAGGGTTGATGTACTCCTGGGTCCGTGCACAAGTATCCGTGGGGAACCGGAGTCACGTGATCACTCCCTCAGTGCCTGATTTAGGTTCGGACAACAACAACAACAACAATAATAATAATAATAATACAATAGTCAATAAAATCCATCGTTAAATGATTATGATGCCCATCCGTGATGAGTAATCGGGAAGAAGATCGAGCTTTTGGCTTGGTGGTTGGATCGAACATTTGTTTGAGCCTGTAAGCCCAGAAGTACCATGTATAGTCACGTGACTACTCACTGACTAATAACGCTGTATTTAAACTTGCTCCTATCATCATACACATCAGAATACACAATACTTCACACACACTCAACTGCTTACAGAGCCATTGAAGACCGATATTATCGTTCGACCAGCCAGTAACTGATGCAGCGGTATACACAGTATGGATATCTGGATCAAAACCTTGGAGCCATGAGTTCTGATGCGCAAAAAGCACCGAAGAACGACTTAATCATCGGAAGGTCTCAAGAATTCATCTGCTTAAGTTCAAACATCCACGAAGCATAGCCTGGAGCCTGAAGAGGACTTCGAACATCCCATTTGCCCCTCAATCTGGTCTACAAACTGCGAGGGGGCAGGTACACACGTGCAACTGCTATAAGCTGATTCAACTAGGTACAGTGTTCTCAAGGGCTGAGATGCTCCGACGATCCGTCATCCTATTCCTTGCGAAATGGCCTACACCTTCATCCTGTATGCCTCTTACGACCAGAATGTCACAAATGTGGTATGCTTTCGTCTTCGTAGGATCGTTTATGAAACATGAGATCGAATCCCATCGTCGATGCGACTTACCATACCTTGATCTTTACTGGAGGCCTGGAAAAACTTACTGTAAGGGATTAACCTCGATTCGACTACCGTCAGCGCCATTTGTACCTTGTAAAGAATTGTTTCATCCTCCGTATAGATCTGGATAGTGGTTCCGCTGCGCCGAGTGCGCCTTATGATCTTGTCAGCAGCTTACTGGACCCCAAGCATGGTGTTTCAAACATTCGCATTACCTCTCAAAATACCCATATTGCCCTTTCTTGGCCCCATCTTGTCTTTCATTTACGTCACTTGCTTACATTTGGCGCAAGCTTCGCCTCTACCACAGCCCTTATCCCTCCTTCGAAATCGCTCACTGGCGATGGAGACACAGCCACATCAGGCCACGATGTTGGACAAGTCTTGAAGTAGACCAATCCAACGAGAGGGCTTCTCTAAACGCCTAGCTACACTTCTACTGGAAGAAGATCATTCAGGTACTGTGAACTTATATAAAAAGGCTACCACGAACACCATAGAGGTCTTTCAATAGCAGGAACTTCCAATCTCTCTTCTTTATCAACACTAGCACGTACTATTCTTTTCAACTCCATAGCCTTTCAAACAGGCTACTACATCATGTACTTCACTCAAGTATCACTTGTCGTGCTCGCTGGAGCAACGATTGCTACTGCTGCACCCCTCGAAGCTCCTAAACATACCCTCTATGGGCGCACAGCACAATACCACAGCAGTTGCGATAAGCCTGGCCCTGATGGCGGAGAAAACATGAAAGCAAAGGCCCAAAGAGCCTTCACAGACGCATCGCAAATGGCATACCAGACACAGATCCGCCATGACAACAGTGGAAACGCTTTCACAGAGAGCTCTGCGTAAGTAAAATATCAGGAACTACTAGTTAAGAGTCTGGGGTCTGACTTTGTGAATAGGTACAGGCATTATTTCGCCGACGCGGACAAGGACCAAGTCAAGCGAATGATGCAGGTTATCTATAACAGCCGCCTTCCAGTGGATGACAACGACGGTGGTCAGGGCTACTTCATCGACATTCGCTGTGGTAATAGTGAGGACCCTCAAACATGCAGTGGATCCACTCTGGCTGGCACGAACGCGAGGCCTGGTCAATCAGTTGTAAGTCAGCCCTTCTTAGAGGTATCAAATGCCATACAGATGTTAACGTCGCATTCAAGATGGTTCTCTGCGATCGCTTTTTCCGCAACTCCGAGCCACGCACCAAGAACGACTTCCAAACCAAGAAATTCGACGACAGTCGCAACGGCTGGTGCCAGCCCAACGAAGAATTCCCCTTCTTCGAAATCGCGGGTCTGACAATTTTCCACGAAATGACACATCTGCACACCGTTGGCCAGAGGGCTGGACTCGAAGCCTTCCCCGACCCCGATGGCTACAGCACCTCTGGCACGATCGATGTCTACGAGAAGGGTGGCGACGATGACCGTGCGAAGTACAAGGACATGGATCCCTGGAAAGCGGCCCGGAAGCTCAAGCAGCTTTGGGATGAGTACGATGCGGACAACTCAAAGTACAAGCCCTTGTGGAGCCCGATTCACAACGCAGATAGTTATGCTGCCGCGGCATTGGAGTTTTCGTATCTGGAGCCTTGTAAATGGGATGTTATCTTGCCCAACTCAGTCTGAAAATCTTGTTTGATCACTTCTATTTTGGATACATATTTTCCTACACCTTGTATGGATATTATGATAGGCTTAGATGGTGTTCTTATGAGTACATATATTAGACATTGGGATACAAGGCCAATACATGCTTCCACAAACTAGCAAGTTGATATTTTTGAATGTTAGAGCACTCCATAGCCTTCTAAACGTTCACTATGTTCATCGATATGTTTAAACAGGTAGATTTAGCTTGTACTCAGTCCTTAGCAAGATAGTAAGCCCTGAGCCCGTGACATGTAACCCAAACATAACATACAGTCCCATTTTCAGAGCTTTGAAATTTCGCATTATGTCTGTATAAGATCTAAAGGATAAGGTAACTGCTACTAAATTCTAGAGGCTATAAACAAGTGTATATACACGATGTAAAGATGCTTCTAGAATAAAAGACGTGTTTACTATTATTGCAATGTAATATAATAAACTATAGCATGTATACAGAGAGTAAACTGCAGCATGTATATAGTAAGTAAACTATAGCTTAGCGAGCATACACTAATCAGCTGTAATACCCACTGTGTCACGGCGCGACCTAGTCAGCTGGTTCACTGAGTAAGCCAAGCCGCCGAAGTACCTCCGAGAAGAAACTCTTCCTGCGCAGCCGAACCTCTGGTAGCTCTTCGAGCTACGTCTTGTTATTCAACCCGCCTGTCTGGTTGCTGCCTGCCGTAGATAGCTGTTCTGTACCAATGCGATAACCTGATAGCTGCTCCTTCTCCTGCCTGCCTACCGTGTGCCGCCGACGGCACGTCCGAAGTACAGAGGTTTGACGGGCACACCTAGTTTAAAGCAGCACGTTAGACGTAGTACAAAAACAGCATAGGTAGATTGCAGCAGTTCGCTTACAAATCATCTCAGACGCGCGGCCTATGTGTACTGGTACTCCAAATCGCCACCACCAGCAGGGAGGATAGTCGAGCCGCACCCGCCCTGACCTTGTAAGTGTTTCAGATTGTATAGAGAACAAGTAGGTAGAGGTACATGTGGCGCAGGTTGTAACTTCGCCACTTTCCAAGCCTTATGTACCCCCCCTGCAAGCGCTATCTCCCATTTAGTAAAGCGCCTTCCCAGCGGCCGTGCGCGCAGAATAAACGAAGTGTAAGAACCAGAAACCGATTTCGGTCGCCACTGTATCCAGCGAACCGAAGATAGGACGTTAAACACTTGGAGAATCTCTTGGAGAAGCCGACTCTAAGATAGTCTGCCACTAGCAATACTAACTCACGAGCACCTGATGAGGAATAATAGTAGATAGAGAAGAAGCGTGCCATGATACCATATAAGGGCTCCAAATTGGATAACAAGCTACATGAAGAAGCGAGCTAATGAAGATAGATGGGCTAAAGAGACCGAGACGTAGCATAAGAAGTGTAAAGTTGGATTAGTGTTAGTAGCCCTTTCGGCTCGGCCGCCGGGCGTAAATAAATTGTGTGTGTATCCAGCGAGTGCTTATTTAATATTAGCGTCAGTTAGTATGCCATAAGCAGGAAGGTGGAGTGAAGTCTTGCACCACTTGCAGAGTGAGTGAATCGAACAATCACGACTCCTCCTGCAGCGGCTGCAGCAATGGGATAGTATCTTTGCAGTGAATCTGAGATTTGAAGTCTTTTGATTAAATCCGGGATCAAATACGCGGTTGACAATATCCCCTCCTATTGTTCTGCAGTAGCTCACTCCATATGCCTCAGTCACTTAGGACAAACACCAAGCTCGGCATACTGGGTGCAGCTGTATTCACCAAGAGTTACCATCTACCACTCATCACACAAATGCAACCTTGTCAACTTGTAGCCCCTACAAAACGACCTATTGAGCCAGTTTACCAAGAACCAAAGTCTGTACTGTGGCATGGTATCCATAAAAACATAGTTACAAGATACTGACTTCTGGCAGCATCATGGATATCAATCTAGAAGAAGAGACACGCACCTATGCCGTTCCCAAGTCTGGGGAGCCAAAGGTCAGGGATCTCGGGAAAAAGCCTGCCACCTAGCAAACCATTGGCATGTCCACAACGAACTGCCACCTATCAAGATATAGCAGTGCAAACCTTGCCCCTAGCAACGCTGACACGTTCCGAAAAATCTACAATCGCGAGCCCATGGAAGAGGAGCTAGTTAGCAAAATTAGCACTGCAGCTATCTGCCGCTACGTAGCCGGTGTTGCATCGAGCCCCTACGAAACCATCATCGGCACGCTATTTCCCGCCCCAATCTTTCTAGAAATCGGACCAACATACACGGACGCTTCATTCCAGACCCTGAGCATGACTGATTGCAAATTATCAATTGTACGAGCTAAAGTAAGAGCGTCGTTGTTAGTTACCAAACAGCGTCATGTCGCCCAAGCAACGGGATACAAGATCTGGTGCGAGAAGAAAGACAATATGATTGTACATTCGGAACAGTGGGCTATTCAGATTCAGTTTGATGAGGATGAGAAGGATATCGCTACTGATGTGCATGGGGCTATGTTACTGAATATCTACGGCAAAGAGATCGGTTCGATTGCCGTATCGTCGGGGAATGGAAGCGCAGTGGTGTGGAATAGGACACATCCTAATGACCGCGCCAACGCAGATGCTGCTACAGTGACATCCTTTTCCAAAATAACTGGGAAAGAGACGGGTTTCAGCAAGCAGCATCTAAACTGTGTCCCGAAATTAAATCCTGGCAGCCCTATAGAGACTTACGAGCCATGGGCACCGTAGGAGTACGGATACTTTTATGAAGGTCCATCCGAGTACATAAGCTCATTCTTTATGAACAGAACATCAGAATACATGAACGCAGGATCTGGAGGCTATAGAACATGGCTACAGGAGCAGTTTGAGGAGATAAATTACGACATGGATATCGACGAACTAAACTTTATTGATGAATTCGTTGTTTACGATGCTAGCAAGACTAAACAAGAAATGCCGACCGCAGCATCAGTGCCACCGACGAAGAAATCCAGGAAACGCGCTCGTCGGAATACACCACTGCAAGATTCAACTACTACGCCAAAGCGCCGCAAATATTCAGAGCACAACGCGACTGCGGACACTTTCGCTGATGGACAGTGTATGAATCAAGATCTGACTAAAGTACAGAGAACCGCTATTTCAATGGACATTGATCAACCTCTTGAAATATCTGATCTCATCGCCTATAACCGTACTAGCATCAATGAAGTCCCACCTCTAACGATACAGCCGCGTTGAAATCTCAAGAAACAAAAATCTTACCTATATTCTCCCAAACACGAGCATGACTGCCACCGGATTTCCCAACCTCACGGATTTTCCAAACCGCCGAACAGAAAGGAATACCGGACAAACCCAGGAAATCTCAAATCAACGCACGACCACCAAGATCCTAGGGACAAAGAAAAAGGCAATCTAACCAACGCAACAGATACAAGCTTCCAAGCCTTCGTTTGGCGTACCCGCAACCCAGACGCCAAATCTGCAGCCTCACAAGCACGCGACACGCCACCGCATCAGCCCGCGTAACAAGACAAGTCCAGCGAGAAAGAATCGCCAACACAGCACAAAGCACAAAACCTCGATCCGTACAACTTCGCCCGCGCAATTGAAAACATTCGACGTGAAACCGCCGCTCAGCAATGCTCCTCGTCGTTCTCGCCTGCTTTTCTATTTTCCTTGGACGAAACTTATCGACCGCAGGCGCAAGCACAAAGCGAGGAGACTGGTGATATGGTTAGTTCCCTCAAGAAAGAGAAGAAGAATAAGGAAAGGGTAGCGAGGGAAGTGGAGCGGTATGATGCTAAGGAAAAAATATGGAGGGAGGACATAGGTCATCATGTCAGAGGTTGTATTGGTGGGAAAAAAAAGGGAAAAGTGGGGAGAAAGGCAAGAAATGTAAAGAATTGTAGGGGAAATGGGAGATAAATGGATAAAAGAAGTGTACGATTGAAGACGTAGCTATGTATAACTCGAATGGGAAATAAGGTTCGTGAGAACACATCAGTCTAATAGGCCCAAAACACCACATCCATCCGATGAACATCAAAAGAGAAAAAAAGAAACGCCATGACCTCCCAAGAAAAAAAAGAC
Organism: Bipolaris cookei; assembly: GCA_002286855.1. Taxonomy (NCBI): domain Eukaryota; kingdom Fungi; phylum Ascomycota; class Dothideomycetes; order Pleosporales; family Pleosporaceae; genus Bipolaris; species Bipolaris cookei. The sequence continues at coordinate 306,948 of NRSV01000026.1, forward strand.
ACCCACGGGTATCACCACCTATCTAACCATATCAGCCTCATAAGAAAAACCCCTCATCCACCCTCATGAAACGAATGACGTAAAGACCCGAAATCACAAATTCCCAATAACAACCATAAACCTTAACTTCCCATCCGTCTTCTTGACCACTGGTGGAGGATTCATGCCGCCACCAAGCCCGTCCTCCGCCTCTCCACTAAGCGTAATCTCATCCAGCATCAACGTGCTACTCTTCCACCCCCAACTCTGACTGAAATTGAACCGATCGGGCGCACTCTCATATATACTCAGCATTCTGCCTCCCTTCGACGGACTATAAATCTTAAAGTATGTTTTGATAGTGGGACGGGCGTCGACGTAAGGTGGTAGAGCGGGGATCAAGGAGCGAGTTTTACGCTGGGAGCGGGATGCGAGGGAGGGGTTTATATAGGCTGCTGTGTCGGAGTCTTGGTCGGAGTCCGAGGTGTCGGATTCATGTTCGGAGGGGGAGTATGGGGCGTGGGCGCAGGAGGGGGAGTCGGTTGAGTCGCTGGATTGGGGGAAAGAGGTGTTCATGTTGTGGAAGCCCCATTGGGGGAGGCCACGCGAGGGGATGCGCGACATGTTGCTGCGTCTTGAGCTGAGGGTATTGCCAGAGAAGATGGAGCTGTGAAGTCCTGGAGAGCCGAGTGTTGGGTCGGGGTCGCCGCCACTGCCAGATGTATCGTCTTCAGCAGTCGAATCTACGAAGGGAACACGGGTGCTGCGTCTCCGATCGCGTGGATCGCTGCGCATTAGCATTTCCCTCTCCAAGCGTCCGATACGCTCGTCAACTGTGCCATCGTTTTGCTGGCTGAGAACACTGGCTTGGACAGTCTCATCTACCTCACGCTCCTTTGCACGATGGAGGTACACACCAAGTTGCACATTTTTAGCAGAGCGAACCTTTTGGATATAAATATTCCAGAGAGATCCTGCATACGACACTGTACGCGAGTATACTCGCTTTTTCTCCTTGAGAAAACGGGGATTGGGGAACTCTGCGGAGAAACGGAAAGGAGGGAACTCAGTGTAAGCAATCGGCCTTGGCTGCCCAGCGTTTCCACCGCCAGCAGATATCGGGCGACGTGGAAAGTCCATACGCGTGTTTGGGTTAGTTAGCGTTGCTGGAGTTGATGCAAAGTCTGTTGCCCATTGAGCATCTTCAGGCTGTAGGGTGGCCGATAGGCGCGAGGCATGGCGCTGGAATGAGCTTGACGTCGTAACAACAGGTTCAGCTCCATTACCGAGTACAATGTTGCAGTCTGAGCTTGGAATCCAAAACTTGCGTGGCTTTCCGTTTCCGTCCCAGCTATCCGACTCAAGTATACCATTACCGGCCGCGGTCTCTACCTGTTGGCCCTTTGAAGTCAACTCGCTCCCACTCTTGGTAGCCACATTGAATGTTTCGGGGCCAGGGAGCGACTGCGATAGGCCTAGTTCCTGTGCATTCTCATCCGTATTGAGCACCCTCTGGCGGAGAGCCAGCTGCTGCCAGAGCGAGCTGGAAATCACGCTGTCAGGCATGACAGGGAGGCCAAAGATGTCGCGAGCACTCTTGATGAACTCAAGCTGCTCAAATTCCATGTGAATGTAATGGATGCCTTCATCCAGCAGCACAAGAATACGTTCAATATCGGGTAATGTGTACAGCGCTAGCCATTCGGCGTGGGCGTCGGATGATGAGTGAGCGGCGGTCAGGGCATTTTGCCGATAGACGCCATCGAAACGAACAGCCATGAAGCGTAGGGAATTGGGCGCTTGCGGTACAGGTTTCTGTCCTCGCTGTACCAACCCAGCATCAATAGCCGCTAGTCGCAGTCGGCGATCAAGAAGGCGCTTTGCGAGCACCCACCGATCCCACTCGCTGTCTACAAAGAAGCCATCCGAGCCCACCAGCTCGCGAATAATATCTCCCGGCATATCGTCCCAGTACTTGAGCGGCATCTCCCAGCCGTTCCTACTCAGCATAGCCTTGGCCGACTCGAGGATTCGATCGCCGGAACGGCCGTAGTAGTTAGACGTGACGAGCCGGATGAGGTAGGCAAGCGTTTCAGGGGCCATTTGACGCAGGATGGACTCGATAGCCGAGTCTATGAGGTCCTGCATCTCCAGCCAACATCCTGTTGCGAAAAGGCCGACAGCTTCTGCATCCATGTCTTTCGAGATGTCGACGCCGTAAAGCTTCCGTATGGCAAGTTCGAAGGCTGCTTGGGTGATGCTAGAGTCAATCTCTTCGGGGTGCAGAGTGACTTCTTTGGACTGGCTTTCGAGCCATGGTTCAGAAAGGGCAGTGGTGAAGAATGGTGCGCGATCGAGAATCAGGCGATGCAGAGAGTAGCGCTGACCAAAGGCTATGACGGTAATGTCTGAATGTCGGCCTTCTAGCAGTCCACGGGAATAGAGGTGGTCTGGAAGGGGAATTGCTTCGCCGGAGGCTGCCAAGATTAGTACCACACTGCAGCAGATATAGACGGGCATTACCTCGCAGATACAGGGGACCCGTTGCGTTGTTGTAGGATGGAGCACGTGAGGCTGAAGCCGCAGCGCTTTCGCTGAAAAGAGTACTTATTTCTGTACGAAAAGCATGCTCTGAACGCATGAGATCCAGGGTGGTGCGTCTTTTGCCCGAGTCCTCGAGGGGCGTGTTTGGATCATCGGCGCTCTTTTGTGCCTGCTCAATCTCCGTCTGCAGCTGGACTATCGGCGGGCGTTCTTCTGGGGCTAGTAGCCTTGACGGCCGCTTTGGCATGCTGGGATGGTTTGCGAGGGAGGGCATGGAGCTGGAGTGACTGAGGACCCTCCTGTGAGTTGCACGGGGCTTTGAGCCTTCACCGACTGAGGCAGATGGATCAGAAGTAGGGACTGAAGTCATATGGGGCGAAAAGAGGCTGGCAGGTGGAGTGCTACGTAAGCCTGAGCCATTGTTTGTACCCTCAGTGTCGCCGGACGTGCGCACCGAGCCATCAAAGAGCGGTTGGGCGTCATGATTGTGGATGCTGCTCCCTTGGCCGGCGGGCGGCTGGTGGGTGTTTTCCATTCTAGGTCTGCTACAGGTTATATATGGAGCACATTGGTTGGCGAGGCTTTGTCGGCCGGACACGCTGTGAAGAACAGGCGGGGTAGTAGCAGCAACACGCGGCGTCTGATACGGTAATAGTGTCTAGCACGCTCGAGGAAGAAAAAGAAAAAGAAGAGTCACGACTGATTTACAGCGAGGGCGGCGGGGAGGAGAGGACAAGTCACGGGGCCACAACTCAGACTAGGCACATCACGCATCCGCTGGCGAGTGCTGGCAAACGGCGATCTTCGCTGGCTAGGGCCCGGTGATGCAGTTGCGACGGTGCGGAGTGGGTCGCGCCTTCCGTCTGTCAACGCCGCATGCAGGGGTCCAATGCTTGGCGCCCTTCCAGACCCTGGTACCGCCGAAAATCCGCAGTCGATGACATGACAACTTTCTCTTCTCTCTTGTCAGTTGCCCATCGTCTGTCGCCCGCAATGGCTTCCATATTCCAGGCTCTCCCACAGCTGCGCACCGCTGCTCCCCGTCTTTCACGGCGACTCTTTTCCTGCAGACAGTGCCTCAATTCGCCCATTCGCTCCGCAGTCCCCGCATCCACTCGTTCGTCCCGGCCATCTGTCCTGCAATCGATGAGATGGAAGTCAACGCAGCCCCTCCGCAGCAGCGCCACTATTCAGACATCGAATTCGAGTGCCTTATCGCTCGCTGAAGCTGCTGCAGCAGCAGCAGAGGGAAAGCCGAGCAGCTTCCCCAAGACGACATCCAAGAGCGTCGCATACTGGCTGCTGGGCAGTGCCGCCAGCGTCTTCGGTATAGTCGTCTTTGGTGGACTGACCCGCCTTACAGAGTCAGGGTAGGCACGGCCCTTGTTGCGCCAATTGCACCTGCTAAGTCGCACAGGCTGAGCATCACCGAATGGCGTCCTATCACCGGCTCGCTGTGGCCCATGAGCGAGGAAGAATGGGCGAGCGAGTTCAACAAGTACAAGGCCTCGCCCGAGTTTGCCCTGCTCAACTCTTCCATGGACCTTACCGACTTTAAGCAAATTTACTTTATGGAATGGGCCCATCGTCTCTGGGGTCGCGTCATTGGTGTCACCATGGTCCTCCCGACTGCCTACTTCATTGCCCTCCGCAGAGTTACGCCTTCAATGGCGTGGAAGCTCGTCGGTATCTGCGGTATGATTGGCTTCCAGGGTGCCATTGGATGGTGGATGGTCAAGAGCGGCCTCAAGGACGACCTTTTCGAGCCAGGCAGCCACCCCCGCGTTTCCCAGTACCGCTTGACTGCCCATCTTGGCACAGCTTTTGCCGTTTACTGCTCCATGCTCCTTACTGGCCTTTCCATTCTTAAGGAACATCGAATGCTCGCGAGTCCCGCAAAGGCCGCAGAAACCATCAAGGCACTACAACATCCGGTCCTGCGTGTATTCAGGGGTTCCGTTGTTGGTCTTACTCTCCTTGTCTTCACGACTGCCATGTCGGGCGCCCTGGTTGCTGGTCTTGATGCGGGACTGATCTACAATGAATTTCCCTGGATGGGCTTGGGGCTTGCCCCACCCAAGAAGGAGCTCTTTGATCCCTTCTACAGTCACGTCCCAGACCACTCGGATCTCTGGTGGCGCAACATGCTGGAAAACCCTTCTCTGGTCCAACTCGACCATCGTATCCTCGCCACCACCACATTTACCGCTGTAATAAGTCTTTTTGCGTACACTCGCTTTTCCAAGGGAGTCAGAAGCACGTTGCCCAAGGAGGCCCACAAGGGTGTTCAGGGCCTGGTGCATCTCGTCTCTTTGCAGGTTACCCTTGGTATCAGCACTCTCATCTACATGGTTCCCACCTGGCTGGCATCTGCTCACCAAGCAGGAGCGCTGGCCTTGTTGACAGGAGCTGTCGTTCTTTTCAACAGGATATCCATGCCACGACGCGCCGTCCTTCACCAGATTATGAAACCCCAGGCTCCTAGGACAACTGCTACACCCCACATTGCTTCCCGTCTGGAAGCCGGCAAGGTTTCGGAAAAGTCATTATAGTTCATGACGCAACTCCACTTGTAGATCTCTTGTATAGTAGCTCTGTACAGACTCAACGTAGACCAGCTTGTAAGATATGTAGGTTACCATTGTGTGCATCGCACCATTACTCTCCTCATGCCATTTCTCCGTCCCATCTCTGCGATCACGCCGCTGTTCACGAATGAATCTGTATCGAATCGTATATCACACATGCTTGTGCTTTGAGGTACTGTGCACATGCTTATATCAATGGTTTGATTTTCTTCACGTGGGCTTATCACTCATTCCAACCAACCTCTGTAGTACGTACGTAATCTTTCTCGTTCTCTGTTCAATGCACGATTACATAATACTCGACTACATACAAAAGGTATTGAATGCGTAGTACAACATCCACCCTGTTCCTGCATACATGCGTGCCTGGACCATGCAGACCCCAGCCTTTCCGTGCAGCTCCCACCAAACCTATCTCCCATTTTAGTCTGATGCTCAATCCTGCAAGAAAAAGCAAAACAAAAAACAACAATCCTTTGAACCACCTAGGTATCTTTGAACGCCGCGAAAGGAAAAAGAAAAAGAAACTTTAGAACAAAGCCTCCTCGACCCAAAACGCCTCGAGACTGTTGATTAGGTAAAGAGAAATACACTTCAACCTCCGTCTCTGCTCTTCATAAAGCCCATTCAGCGTCTCTGCCGAAAACGACAACGTACTCGCCAGCACACTACACGATGCCGGCGCCACAGCCGCAATCTTTGCTCCAAGAAGATCCATAGACGCACGCACGTAATATAATTCGTCTAGCAACTGCTGTATCGCTTTGGGATCACCCTGGAGTACTAAAGGCGGCGAGACGCTCCCGCTGCTGCGATTGCTACGCGCAGAATCCGGGCGTGTGGGAGAAGAAAGGCACGAAGGGGACGAGGACGAGGCGGAAGAGGAGCGCGACGTGCGTCTGTCGTAGGAGCTAGTTGGTGTACCCAGAGTACGGGACGCAGTGACGTATGCGTCTAGGACTTTGGACATTGTGAGGCATACGGCAGCGAGAAAGTATGCGTCGTGGGAACTATCACCGTGCAGGATGGCGCTGATGGTTGCGGTGGCTTTGCTGCATTTGTCTATGAGACTGCGGAGGCGGTGCGAGTGCTGGGGCCCGCCGAGCGGGATGTAGCTAGTATTATCACTCAGACAGCAGAGGTGCTGCATTAGCTGCAGTGCCATTTTGAGGCTTTCGTGCTGCTGCTGCGAGGCTGCGGCGTGCATGGCGTTTTGACAGGGCATCTCGGATAGCAGCAGTGCCGTTTGTTCGCCGGTTTGGGTTTGCGCCGGCAGACATGCCGCATCGAGGAGCATACCTAGGTCGGGCTGCTGCGGGTCCTTGGGCGAGTGCCCAGGCGCTGATAAGTCACCCTGCGTGTATGCTGCATTTACTGCCGTGCCGTGAGGCATGCCGCTGATACCGAGCAGCGGCTGAGCCAGCACGTCGGATGCCGCTGCGTCTGTAGCACTGCTTGCATCGTACATCTGATCCAGTGCCGACATGTCGACGTCTGGAAGGAGTAGCGAGAAGTAGTCGTCGTGTGTGGCACTCATCTCAGGTAGCAAGCTACTAGTAGTATCTGCATCGAGTGCCTCGAGCCCCGGATCTATCATGTACATGTCTGCTCCTCCGTCCTGCTGCTCTACATACCCCGTCATGTGAACATCCGGTGCATCACACATGGTTGACGACGACGCTGTTGTTGTGGTTGTCGCTGTCGTCGTTATACGGCTCAAGCTCTTGCGTTGGACACTTGCATTACTGCTCTGGTCCTTGGCATCGCTGTCTCGCCGCGCCAGGGCCTTCCTGCCCGTCCGCTGTGTGACGAGATATTCACACTTTGTACCTCTCTTGGCGCACCGCACGCACTGCGGCTTATCCTTGGAGCACTTGGTCTTGGATGCTGCGCACGATTGGCAGCTGTCGCGCAGCCGGATGCCGGTTGGCGGTAGCATGGGGGGGTTGGGGAAAATGGGGAAAAGGGTGGTGTGATAGAGTTTAGACTGTGGAGGGGTGGGATCTACCCGACGAGCAGGTTTGACCAAGAGTGCTGTGCAACCTCTAAGAGGGATGGGTGTCGTCGATCAGATTGCGATGGGTTGAAGATCTTGTCTGCGGCAACGACAAAGAAAAGTTATATAAGAGTGTTTGGAGTTGAAGTCATGCAACAGGTTTCGGGTCTTTTGTAGCCTTTGTATCTCCGGATGCATGGGCATGGGCATTGGTTTTCTGGGGGGTGCTATTGCCAAGTTGGACTTACAGCGGAGGCGGCCCTTTCTCGCATGGCGAATTGTTCCTATCTATCGTTTGCCAAGGTACACTGTGGCCTTATTCTCCAAAGGCTGTAAGAGCTTAGTTGTACCATCGTTCTTTTCACAGCTGCGCGTGCTTTTTTTGTTTACCTTTAGCCCAGCTCGACTTTTTTGGCATTTTGGGAAAACAATAATCACGTTGGTGAGATGCAAGCCACACGTGTAGTCACTATAGAGATCCAATTACAGTCATTACTTTAGTTCCCGATGGAATCTTTTCGAAGAAAATTCCCTTTGTTTGTGCAGAATTATGTGAGTTTCACGTTGCTGAGCAGTGGACTCCGTGTAACAACGGGGCATTGTTTGCCCGTTACCTCCTCACTGGAAAAGACCATGCCGTGTAACGGCGGCTAATGCCCGTCCTGGTAAACGGTTGCTGGGAGTGCGTCGCGGGAAGGCAAAGGAAAACTCTGCTGACGATGGGCGTTTACTTGCAGAAGGCTTGTCGCTTGCTTGATCGAGACCATCTCGATCTTGGACACCAATGGCTTGATCGAGTGCGTATATTGTGGATTGGAGATTCTGATGCAATACAAATTGCCAAGCGGTCACGACATATGGGTTGTGAAACACGGAGTGGAATGACGTTACAATGTCTCAATGTTAAATTTGGAGCATACGATGCTGACTTTGTGATGCAATTCTACGTGCGTTGGAGTCCTTGGAGTTCTGGTATCATCATTCCAAGTCTGCTGGTCGTAAAAGACACCAATCGTATCACTAGTAAGAACGATATCGTTATGTTCCCAGCGGTACTTTGAATATACAACTGAAAGTCGCGGCTCATGCCCGGCGGAACGCTTAGTGCACAAGACGCTTGCCGGGATGAATAGCGGGCCGCTGGGGTTACGTAGGCGAACTCCTCCGATCGACGATTGCCAAGAAAAGCGCCTCTCAATGTGCCAGTGTTCGTCATGCAGTAAAGGGAAAAGCTTCGGTTAGCTGTATCTGACTGAGATTCATACAGACTCTGTAGACGTCTTGGCGAATACAAACCAGCTTCTACTAGCACAGCCTCCTCAAACCAAGCTCAACGTGTTGCTGTTCTGCAACGGAAAGTGCTGGAAGTCAAAGAAAGTATGGGATTCCGCGGGACTATTGTGGGCTAGAACCATGTAAGTTAACATTGGACAAATTGAACAAGCATGCTCCCATCGAGCTTATGTAGGACGATCGAAACACTGAGTGCAAAGAGGTATATTCGCAGCTTTGTTAATGAATACACAATACTCCTGAGTCAGTTACAGAGTTTTTGTTGATTTACTCTTCAAATGAACTGAGTAAGGGTGTTCAGGACTAGACCATCGGGTGATGCTACTATGTGTTGATTCATGGTTGGTGCTCTAGGCGGTTGCATCCGGTTCTAAAAAAATGACAGCTTTCCCACCTAGGCAGGTCCAGTCAGATCGGCTTGCGATGGCAATGTAACAAACGTTTGTAAACTTGTGTTTATGGAGCATGGGATTGAGGAACGTGGTTGAGAAATGTGGCTGAGAAGATCAGAGAGGGGAAATATGCAAGGCCCCCCTTTCTTATTCTACCAACCGTTTCCGCCTCGAACTACTAGATGCTTCTCCCATATTCCCCCGGAAAGGAGGCTCGTCGCACGGCACGGGCCCCTAGCGCGCTCCGGGTCGGGCCATGTCACTGTACGGGGGGATGTCTATGCGTAGTAAATTACATGCATGTCGATTGACGTAAGCGGCGAGTTGGGGCATTGGGGGCCTAGTCCGCACAATGTCAGCCAAGTGCTTCGTCCGGGGACAGTAGTAATCCAACTCACATCACGTCATTCAGGTGGTTTGTAACGATGTCGGATGATGTTCGGTATTTGGATATGTGTGTAAGACAAAGTGGAGCCAGTGTCGTCCAGTTGCATTGCCATAGTGTGATTGCGAAATAGCGCCGTCCCAATGTCAGCGACCTGCAGCATCACGTGTCGCTTACCTGGCCAATCATATACTACCATTTACTCACGTCTCTCTAGTCGGGTTTCTTTTTTGGCTTAGTTCAATTGCACTAGACCTAGATAGCAGTTACCCGTGTAGCTTTGCAACTACAAAGAACTTCTTGTACGTTTGCTATAGCCTAAGCCTTCCAAATCTGGGCCTGCCAAACAATCCATCAGGAACCGCCAAGCTTGTCATATACTCTCACCACAACGTTTATCTAGTCAACACTTAAACGGAGTGCCTCTCATTGAGAAAAAGGATAGTCTATCTAACTTGAACCGTCTCCAGCTCCCTGTGCAACATTCAAACACCACATCATGGTAAAGAAACTCATCACCATCCTAGGGATTACTGGAACACAGGTACGTATGTCGTGATACACATGCCTCAGCTCGAAAACACACTAATATTACAGGGCTCAGGGTGGCTCTGTAGCCCGTCGATTCCTCTCCCACACCGACTGGCGCATACGCGGACTCACACGCAACCCTAGTTCCCCAAAGGCCAAGGAATGGGCAAGCGAGGGTGTTGAAATTGTCAAAGGAGATCACGATGATTTAGAATCTCTCAGGGCTGCCTTCCATGGCGCTCATGCTATCTTCGCTGTCACAGATTGGGCAGCTTGCTACTCGCGCGTGGCCGGGGACAAGGCCCTTCAGAGCGAGGCAACTAAGGCAGGCATGTCGCTCGAGGAATATGCCAGTCACCTAGAGACGCTACAGGGCATCAACTTGGCAACGGCCGCCAGCGATCCCAACATCCTTTCCACCCTTGAGAGATTTGTCTTTTCTACTTTAGCGCCGGTCAAGCAGATCAGCCGTGGCAAGTACAAGCACTCGTACGAGTTTGACTCAAAGGCTGCAGCTGAACAGTACATGCGAGACAAGCTTCCGGAACTGTGTATCCGGCTTAGCACCGTCACCATGGGCATCTTCCAGGAGACGTGGAGGGACATTTCCGCATTCAGGCCGCACAAGAAACCAGACGGTACTTTTGAATATGTGCGTCTCAAATGCTCTGGTTCGCACCTGGAAAGCCCAGAGGTCGTTGCGTCTCGCGATACTGGCGTGTTTGTCGAAGCCCTGATTCTTCACCACCCGCCCGGCACAGACGTCCTGGGTGCCAGCGAGATAATCTCCAAGCCGGATTACGCAGCTCTCTGGGGTCTTACGCAGGGAGTGGAAGCAACAGTGAGAGATATCTCCGAAGAAGAGTACGTAAAGTATCTTCCAGAGGGGTTCGAGAAAACCGTCGTCGACGATGTCCGGTTTTTTGCAGAATACGGGTATGCGGGCGGAAACCCCAAAGTCAAGACACCGGCAGAGCTGGGTATCAAGACGACGTCCTTAGAGGATTTCTTCCGAGGCGAGGATTGGAGTGCCGTGTTGAAAGGGGAGATGTGATGTTTCTCAGCTTGTGTGATTTGATAATTTCCAACTGTTACATTTATAAGACTGCATATCAACTTTCGGAAAATCAACATAATTATTCATAACAAATACTAACGAATCTGCTTTCCCAGACCAAACTTGAAAGTTATCATTAATACATATCTCCTGCGTGCTCTTAGTGAAACCATATTGCTCAACATCTTGTTCCGTCTTTTAATCCCCCTCCTCCTCCTCAATTATAAACCCTGGTGTTGATAACGGCCTCTCTCCCCTCAAACAACGCCATCGATTAGTCGAAGCAATAATTTCCGGACAGCCGATCATAAGCCAGGCCCATTTTTCCAAAAACGGCTTGCTAACTTCCCAATTCTGCGGATCCCACGGCTCACCCCAGACCACGAGGCCCGTCCACTCATGCTTGCCTCGGCCTGAATCCATAATGTCGTCAAACAGCTGTTGCTCCTCTTCTGGCGACAGAAAGCTGGTTGCCAGCAGCAAGTTGTCGCGCATGCGAGGGAGGGGAAATAAGTCGAGCCATGGATGGTGCCTGATTGATAGCTGTACAGTGGTCGGTACCAGGCTACTCGGCATGGTACTACTATCCAGCGGCGGCGTCACGTACCTGGCATCGCATATTGGCCCGTCACATCCAAATGGCGAGACGGCGGCGCACACGAGCCAGTCGAACTGGTAACCTAACACAGCAGCGTTGCGGGTAAGACCATTGATGATGTTGAACTGGATTAGCTGAAGTTGGTGGTCCGCACACGGGTCGCCCGTCATGTAACTTCTTAGCGCTTGCTCGGCAAAGTCCTCGAGCACCGTGCGCTCCCGGGCCGCATCCTCTTCCGAGCAGTGACTGAATGTCGAGGGCACAATGGTGGTGGTGGTGCTGCTGCTGCACAACGAGGCCCAAATGTCTGAAACGGTGGTGTCGGGCGTCGTAGCCGCGCGGGACACGGCATCCGACGAGTCGTCTTCTTCATAGCTTGTTTTCCGCTTTTTCCGCTGCCTTGCTGTATGACGATACAAAAGTCGAGCATTAGACTTGGGTTGAGTAGGTAAACCAGAGTTGTACATTTGGGGTTGAACCACTTACAAACTCGTTTGTTCAGTCTGTTCTGGAGCCTCTTGCGTTCCTTGGGGTTCGTTATGCCCGCCCAATCTTCGCCCGGTCGCCGTATATACGCTTCATGTGGCATACGCTGCAACTCGACACAGGGGGCGTATGTTGTGCCCATAGTACTGTCATACTCCATGGTGGATGGTTGGTGGTTGATGGGTGATGCTGGAGTTCGGAGTATGAAGTGGTAGTTGCCCAGAACTAACATTCCAGTTGGATACAATCAATCTCACGTGATCATGGTACTTGGCTGCCTTGGCTGACGGAATCCAATGCACGCCAGCTGAATAAGACCCTGCCAAGGCCTAGCACCCTATCGAAGGCTCTACCTAAGCATGTTCACTTTCCATTATAGTCGTTAGCGAGATCGGTTTCCGTCTGCACTCTCCAGCGCAAACGTATCTTGTATGATCTGGTAGGGATGGCTATGAGACAACCTCAAAGCAAAAGCGTTCAGACGACAATCAAACTTACTGTAAAGTATGTATTTTGAGGTTGCGCTGCCACGGGGAATATCAATAGCATGTCTACGGCGACTAGATTCTGCTCACTGTACTGGCAATAGCATGGATTAGACAACTAACTTTTCTCCTAGCATTAGAATTAATTTCGAAGCTAGGAGAGTACCTGAAACAACAGTTGCTTAAGTGAAGATACATTCAAGTGGATTCTATTACTAAGTACATAAGTAACTTGGGTACGTAGTGAGGTGGTAGATGGGGATGAGCGATGATAAGTTAAGCTATTTAGTGTTTGATTGCAGCAACTTGACTACGGCCTCGTGCCCTCCCTCGGCTGCCCACAAGAGTGGTGTCCGACCGAAATTACCCTTGTAGCCGACTTCAACCTTACCCATCTCGAGTACTAGCTTGACTATAGTCTTGTGCCCTTTCTCGGCTGCCCAAGACAGTGGCGTCCAATCAGACTATGTTTTAACCCCGGATCGATACCATTTTTGCAAGTAGTAGCTGTACTACAGCATCATTCCTATTCTTTGCCGCCTATGATAGCGGTATTAAATCGTATTCATCTTCCAATTTGTACGGATGCCGTATCCTAAATGCTGTCTTATAGCCCTTGATTGCCTCTCGAAGTTTTTTTCGCGCCTCTTTATACGCTCCTGTATCTTCTAATACTCATGCAATATTTTATATACTAGTTGCATTCTGTAAGGAGCCTCTAAGCTCCTTCAAATATTTTCACACCTAATCGTATCTTTCTAGGTATTATAGCTGTTAGGGGTCAAGAGGCCTGGAATAAGTATTCATTGATCTATTTCATAGAAGAAGAAAGATAGGGAGAAAAGCTATCGCTAAGAATGTGTCTATCCTAAATATTTATTGTTCGTATAACGTGTTTCACCACCGAACCGGCAGCCCCACCGAACCGGCAGCTTTCTTACACCACCCTACCTTCGTAACAACAACGCGTGATGTCTCAACAACGTAACGCGTACAAAGCCTATACTGAAGCAGATATATTCTTAGCTATTCAAGATATCCAATCTGGATCTATTAGAAGTGAAAAGCGCGCTGCTGCAGCTTATAACGTTCCACGAACTACTCTCCAAGAGCGACGCGCTGGAGGACGCGCTCGACGCGATTGCGAGCCAAATTGCAAGCGCCTAACAAAGCTAGAAGAGGAGGCTATTACTAGGCGTGTAATAGTTGAGGCTGAACGAGGACTACCCTGTGGGAGAGACGACGTGCGAGATATGGCCAACAGACTGCTCCGAGAGCGTGGCGGGGAGGAGGTTGGCAAGAACTGGGTTGATAGGTTTGTCCAGCGCAATCCTGAGCTGCGTACGCGCCGAAGCCGTCCATACGCCGAACTCACCCCAGCGAGCTCTCTGCGAAGATCCAGCGCTTATTGAGGGCTGGTTCGAGCTGGTTCAGAATACAAAAGCAAAGTATGGTATCGTAGACGAAGATATCTACAACTTTGATGAGACTGGCTTTATCATGGGCAAGATTTTATCACAGTCAGTTATCACAGGCTCAGACAAACCAGGAAGAACAAAGAAGATCCAGCCAGGCAATCGTGAGTGGGTTACGCTGATACAAGGCGTTGGCGCAACAGGCACGCGTATCCCAGCGTTTCTCATCTTCGCAGGCAAGGTTCTGATCTCTACCTGGTTCACGAAGGATCTGCCACGCGACTGGATAATCCAAGTCAGTCCTACTGGCTGGACGAACAACGATCTAGCGCTTGACTGGCTTCGTCACTTCGATTCCCATGCGCGCCCTATGGGGACGCATAGGCTGCTCATTATTGACAGCCATGAGAGCCACTGCTCGGTAGCTTTTCGAGATCTCTGCGAAGAGATGAAGATAATTCTTCTCTGTATGCCTCCCCACTCGTCGCACCTCTTACAGCCTCTTGATGTGGGCTGCTTCTCGCCGTTGAAGCGCGCGTATGGTGATGCTATCTCGGTCTTGGCACGCAATCATATCCACCATATCAGCAAAGAAACCTTCCTCCCAGCGTTCAAAAAGGCCTATTATAAGGCTATTACACCAGAGAATATCCGCGGAGGGTTTCTAGGTGCTGGGCTTACGCCACACAATTATCACGTTGTTTTATCGCAGCTTAACGTCGTGTTGCGTACGCCGACTCCACCAGCGCAAGAGACTCCTACCTGGGAGCCGAAAACGCCGCGCAACGCGCACGAAATGGAGGCGCAGGCTACGCTTATTCGAAACCGCATGCAAATCCAGCAAGGGTCTCCTACAACTTCTCTTAAGGAGCAGATGCAGCAGTTGAGTAAGGGCGCTCAGCAGATAGCTCATAATATGGTGCTTATGCACGAGAAACTTGATCGCCTTGAAGCTACGATTAGTGATGTAACAAAGCGAAAAACTCGCAAGAGGCGCTACGTACAGCCAGAGGGGTCCCAGACAGTTGGCCAGATAGCTGATCAGATCGCTGAGGCAGAGGGTGGCAGGTGTAATGAGGGTGCAACGCCTGCGAAGAGGGTGCGCAGTGAACGGCGCTGCGGACGTTGCAGCCAAATTGGACACAACTCTCGCACCTGCCAAGTAGAATTAGAGGATATAGAGGATAGCGATGCGTCTGAAGAATAATATCTTGTTCTACTTAATAAGAAATACTATAGTGGTATTGCGTGATATTGTTACGAAGGCGGGGTAGGGTAAGAAAGCTGCCGGTTCGGTGGTGAAACACGTTATATAAAATTTGGAAAAAGTATACTTTTTCTTATACCCAGACGCGCCGGAACCATGGCTGTTGAAGTGGCATGATAACTGCTTGCTGAACCGTTTCGTTGCTCTAAGAAATTTTCGACCTACTGTATTAATTCTAGCAACAAATATTTAATAGAGTGCTTAGTCGCTGCTCTCTACTACCTCCCTTAGCTAAACAACTGTACAACTTACTAGCGCATAGATCTTTGCTATAAATTAAATCTATTAGTCTTTCTCTCGCTTGTCGTTTTAGTTGATGTAAACAGCGTCACTCTATATAGTTTGTTCAAAAAGGGAATGTCGCAAACGTATTAACGCCGTGTGATGGTTTTCCGTCACAGGTAGGCCATTTCCGCTCCTGAAATCATGCTCCCGTATGAAAATAGATTGAGGCTTGTCCGGACTATCCCATACATAGGATAAAGCTTCGTGTAGATTTATTAGTCTGCCCAATTCCTGCAGATAGTAGTGGAAGAGCTCATATGGAATAGGCACTATTTGTCTTTACTAGGAAGTAGGAGAAGTAAGCGAATGCTGGCTAGCAACAAAGGTTCGCGATAACAATTAAAAGATATAATAGTGGACATTGTGCTCTAGAATGTGAACTGTATGGATGTTGGACAGTCTTGGTGGGGAGTATCGTGAACCTAACACAGCCGTTCTATCGCTTCTGCCTTGGCATATGGCAACCGTCCCCGCCAAATCACGTAAGATACGATCAATGAGTTCAAAGATAAAAGCAACCAGACAGAAGGAGATTACATCAGTAAAACTTGGCATTGTGGCTTGATATATTCGTGAATGTGCAGGGCGGAAGCCAAATTCACTAGCGATTGTTACTACTTCTGTAGTATAGTAGCCCTTTGAAACGCTAACATGATTTAGAGTCGACTTAGTTTCACGATAGTCTGATACTGGACCTGGAGGCATGGAAATTTTGAATACGTTACACTTAACTAAGTCAGTTCACATTGTTTCTCAACGCGCTCTTAGCTAGCCAGAAAATATGCACACATTGGATGCCTAACGTCACCAGGTGATCATTGTCCTTCCCCTGCCTCCCCTCCGCGGAATGGCACAAGAACAAATATAACAATACAACGTTTAACACAAGCAACTCACTATATTAGGAATATGAAAAATATCCTTAGCTAATAGTAGAGTGAATAACAAAAACGCCCAAACAAAGGAAATATAGCAAAAATCCAGCTCTGGTCATTTACCGCCAATAGCCTTGACCAGCCCATTCACAGCCTGCTTGCCCAGCTCCTCCAACGTACCAAAGCCCAAAAGTTGCAGTACACTGATGTCAAAGCCAAACGTCTGTCTCCACCAGTTGCGCAGCTCGATGCCGACGAGCGAGTCGAGACCAAGTTGCTGCACAGGCATCGTGATGTCGAGATCCTCGTCATCGGGTCGCAGCAGCAATCGCATCAGCTGCTTTCCGATCTCAGCGCCAAAGTATGCGGCCGTCTCAGGCTTGGCGAGGATTTCGGCATCGTTCCTGGCCGCGGAGAGGAACGTCTTGAGGCCGTCGTTGCCATTGTTTGCTTTGCCCACATCGCCGTCGCTGATGTTGTGCCAGACGGCCATCCGGACGTCTTTCTTCCAGTGCAGACGGCTTTCAGGGTGGCTGAGAGACTTTTCGGAGCCGAAGCCTGTGGCGAACGTGTTCTTGTGGGCAAAGGGGCTCTTCTTTGTGTTTATGTTCAGCGAGGGCACGGGGTATGACGCTGCTGCCCGGAACGCCTCGATCATCTCAGACTCTGTGACACCCGAGTAGCCGTTCTTGAGAAGCCTCTGCAGCAGTTGCTGATCGCGAGCGGCGTAGCCCATGTCGGCGACGGCACCAATGTCGATCGAAGATGCTGGAAGCCCGTTGCTGTTGCGCCACAATGCAAAGGCATCCAAGAAGGTGTTGGCGCCTGCATAGTTGGCCTGACCAGGCTGACCGGTGACGCCAGACATTGATGACAAGAACACGAAGAAGTCGAGTTCAATACCGGCCCCGACTGTAGCCTCGTGTAGGTACCAAGCACCCTTGACCTTTGGTCCGGTGGCCAAGATCCATTGCTCCAGCTTCATGTTGCGGAATGCCTCACCCTGAAGGAGCATGGGTGAGTGGAGGATACCCTTGAGGTTGGGCGCTTGCTGGACGGCGCGGAACACGTCTTCCTTGTTGACCATGTCGCCTTTGACAAGCACCACTTTGCATCCCATGCTCTCAAACTCCCGGATGGTGTCAATATCTTCAGGGCGTGTTCCAGGGTTTCGTGAGAAGCAGACGATGCAGCGAGCTCCGCTCTCAACCAGGTGCCTGGCAATGACGGTTCCAATACCACCAAGACCTCCTGCAAGCAGGTATGATGCTGTCTTGTCAACCGTGAACAAGTAATCAGCGACTTTGATCATGCTGGCATTAACCTTGAGCTCGCCATTTGTGTCCCTGAGCTGGAGAATGACCTGGCTCAGTTCCTTTTCCTCTTGCAGATGCTCAATGGCATCCTCCACGTCGCCAGCCTCGTACACCACCCGAGAGCTTAGTGGAGTAATGCTGCCTTCTTTCAAATATTTGACAGTTGATTGAAGTAGTCTACAAAGAAAACGTATCGTTAGCTCCGGGATCGATGGCACAAAGGTGTCCTGGTGTATCCACTTACCCCTTGACAACAGACGGCTTCTTCGCTACCAGAGCCTCCAAGTTGACGCCAGTGTAGCTTCTACCTCCCAAGAAGGCGTTCAGCTCTAGTTTACCTGCACCAACAAGATCCGTAGTACCAATCTCAATCATCTTTCCGAACTCAGCAACACATTTCCAGGTAGCGTGCAAGAGGTCGCCGGATAGCGAGTTTAGAGCAAGGTCAACACCTTCTCCACCTGTTGCTTCCAGAACACCTTGCAAGAAGCTGTCATCTGTAGACGAGAAGATGTGACTCTTTGGAACATCAAAATTCTTAACGAGGTATTTGGCTTCCTCCTCGGTCTTGACAGTTGCATATACATCTGCCTTTGACGCCTTCGCGAGTTGCAATGCAGCGAGGCCAACATTGCCAGTGGCGTTGTGGATGAGAACAGACTATTGATCTTGTTAGCTCAACCATCCTCAATTTCCTCCATTTTGTAAGCAAAGATAGAGGGAAATTTAGTTACCTGTCCAATTTGTAGGTTCCCGGTAGTGTGCAGAGCTGCGAGCGCAGTTCCGAACGTAGCAGGAAGAGTTGCTGCTTCTTCGAACGAGATGGTGTCAGGGATCTTCTCAAGCAGCTTCTCTGACACACGCAGATTTGAAGAGAAGCTACAAGAGCCAAGACCAATCACACGGTCGCCCACGGCAAAGCCCTTGACGTCGGGTCCGATGGCAGAGACCCTACCAGCGGCGCTTCTGCCGAGACCTCCAGCGGGGTAAGGACTGTTGCCCATGACTTCGGCAACATCCTACAAATGAATTAGATTTGGTTCATTTCATGAAATGAGCGTGACTAAGTATAAGAAAACGTACCTTGGGGGTAAGCTCAGAGTAGAAGACCTCGATGTCGACCTGGTCTTCAACCAGAGGCTCAGTTCGATGCGACGACCAAACCAGAGAGTTTAGACGACCAGGCTTATCAGTCACCAAAGATATACGCTCGTGAGCGGCATGGCTAGACGTGCGCTCGTCACCAAAGGTGAAGGGGTAGAAGCGAGGAACATTGATAGTGTCATTGACAATCGCGTACTCATAGTTGGGCCTGAAGAAGTCATCTTCCTTCTGCTTCTGGAAGTGGGTAAAAGCATCAGCGACCAGGTCCAGCGAGGTGCTCACATCATCAACCTCGCAAGTAGCAAGGTGAATAGTGTCTTCGTGACGAATAGAGCGGATCGCACCAACCACGATCGCATATCGCGGGTCCGCAGACTGCATTTGAGATGGGCGGGTGATCCAGAACATTTCCCGGTCACCAATATTGGCAATAAACTTTTGTAAAGCCTGGAAACGGTGCTGGTCAATGTCCTCGAAGAATGGACTTTCCTCGTCGAGGAGACTGATCACATATTGAGACTCCTGCGGCAGCTCCTCACCGAAACTGCACTTGTTGACTGTGTAGCCTCGGTTTTGTAGCTTCTAACTAACGATTTCAACATTCTTACCATTGTGCTTGTACGCTAGCACAGTGACATGCTTGTTCTTGGCTGGCTTGGTGTCTTCTTCAGGTCTTGCGACAATCACAGCATTTGACTGGTAGGGAGCTGGCGAGTCCAACACAATGGCTGGAGCAGCGAAGCCAGCGCGCTTCAGCTCAACCTCCCAGCGCTCTGGAGAAACATAGGGTTCGTCGGCTCGTCCGTCGTTTCCGCCAATCCACCATTCATCGAGGAAGCCAAGAATGCAGTTAATCCACTTGGTCTGTGTGCTAAGTTCTTGCAAGAGGAGTCGGCCTCCGGGCGCCAAAAGCTTACGGATGTTGGTCAGAGAACTGGACAAACTTGGAGTAACGTGGGCGCAGTTTGTCGCGACAATAAGATCATACTTATCTTCTTCCTTGAATCCTTGCTCGGCCGGGTCCTTGGAGATGTCGAGGACGCGGAACTCCGTGTTGTCGACATCCTGGAACTGCTTCTTGACATCAGAGAGGGAAGTCGACTGAGGATCAGTCAACGTATATCTAAAGTAGAGGGAGACGCCGTTGGGAAGACTCAGATCCTTGATGATAGAGGAGGCCAATTGTCCCGTGCTGCCACCAAGTTCCAAGATACGAAGGCTAGGCCTTGCGTGAGCCAAGCTCTTGAGTAACGCCGACTTGTCGGTAGTGTTAGCTGCATTATAAAGCCTTGTAAGAAGATCATCTTGTGAAAGGACTTCGAGGATGGTCTTTTCACCGGTCAACAACTCGACAATGTTCTGGCCAACTGTCAAAATACAGTCAGCACCGGCAGCAAAGGGGGATTCAGCCATGCTCTCTCCAATAGCATGGGCTCTTTCAACAATTTGTTCCATGCTGAGGGCTTGTCCTGGGTGGTTTTTATCGAGAGCCTGGTATTGACGACCAACCCAGGCTGCGAACCGCTGGATTGTGGGGTTCTCTACCAGTTTGACTTCATCGATACATCTCTGGAAAAAGATGTAACAGAGCTCGGTCAATTCTTGGAATAGAGGCGCCCACTTCGCGCCATCGACCCTGGGTTTGATGAGAGAAGCCACATCGACAAAGTCCACGTGAGGCTGCCAGCTTAGACGTGCGCTGATGGGAAGTTTGTGAACGATGTCCTTATCGCCCTGTTCGATAGGTGTGAACGATGCCTTGGGCATGTCCATTACTGACTTGCCGTCTGCGATGACTTGGAATTGGCCTCGGATCTCACCACTGCCAGCCTGAACATGTGTTGATGCTGATGCAAACATTCCTGCCTCCGGGTTGCTACGGAAGATGGCCACCTCTTCGATCAACGTAGGCATTGCGGCGCAGTTGCTGGCATCAATCTTTCCAGATCTGGCAGCGACAAGTCCCATTTGGAGAGCAGCATCAATGACTGTGGGGTGAAGGTGGTACTTGTTCTCGTCTCCATTCATGTTCTTGGTAAGACTGCTCACAGCCCTGGTTACCAGAGGATCTGCGCTAATCTGGTCCAGGCGCTGGAATGCTGGGCCGTATTGCATACCGGATTTTGCTAGAGTGTTAAAGACCTTAAAGGTGTCCAACTTCCGAGGAAGTGACTTGACCTCTTCAGCGCGCTTTGGCCTGGCAGATGGAACAGCCGACACTCGGCCGGCACAGTGCTTCAGCCATGAGTTACCGTTGTAGGAGGCAATTGAAAATTCCCACCACTGGCTGTCTGTAGAGTCAGTCAGGCGGAGAGGGCGGAGATTTGTGACAATCTCGGTATCAACACCCTCCTGCAACATTAAGGCCTGGCTGAGTACCACATGGGAAAGGCTGTAAGACTCTTCGATGCTGCTCAGCTGTCGAATCGCCTCGCCCGCCATTGCAAAGAAGCCTGCAGCGGGGAAGATGATGGCACCCTGAACTTGGTGGTCTCGAAGCCAAGGAGCATCTTCAATGTTGATGAGGTTCCTCCAGCTGGGCTCAAGGCTGGTGCTCTCTAACTGTCGACGTCCCAGGAGTGGGTGCCTAGGGAACTTGGGGAACCTCCACTCATTGGACATGCGAGACTCGACCCAGAACTCGCCATCATAGTGCCAAGGGTAACGGGGAAGATCTGGAAGCGTCTGTCCGGCGGGGGCAATGACCTCATAGTTGAGCGGGACATTCAGCTCAAAGAGCTTGCCGACGGCGGTCAAGTACGATTGCACGCAATCTTCGTTACGAACCATTACCGAAAGGTATGGCGGAGAAGCAGATGCCTTAGCAAAGATCTGCCGTGCTGGACCAGCAAGAGCTCCATGTGGACCAACTTCAAGGAAGGCTGGGTTCTTAACATGCTTCAGCACACCTGTCACAGCAGGGCTGAAGAGAACGGGAGATTCAAGGTTTTGCTGCCAATATTTGGCGTCCAGCTTGCGTTGCTCTGACTGTCCCGTACCCGTAACACTAGAGAAAAAGGGCTTGGTAGCCTGCTTGCCTACGAGGTGCGGCTCAATCATGGCATGGTAGTCGGCTCCAATCTCACGCATGTGATACGAGTGGTATGCCTTTTCTACCTTGAGAAGTCGAGCTGTGATATCGGGATGTGCCTCTTTGATACGGTTGACTGTGTCTTGTATCTCTTCGGCATCACCCGATAGAGTGACGCTCTGAGGGGAGTTCTCGCACGCAACGACAACATGAGGTGCGTTCAAAAACGGCTCAACTTCATCCCAACCGAGACCTACAGCTGCGATGGCACCCGTTCTGTTCTGGAGCTTGGCAGCCTGTCCACGTTGGTAGGCTCCAATGATGGCTTCCTTTGCGGTAAGCGCCCCAGCAGCGTACGCACCAGCGAGTTCACCGCTGCTGTGACCAACGACTGCAGCGGGCTCGACGCCAATGCTTGCCAAGAGATCAATCAGAGCAATCTGAACGGCAGTACATAGCGGCTGCGAGAGCTCTGCCTTCTGGACACGCGACGTCTTGGCTGACTTCAAGAGCTCTTCCTCGATCGTCCATTCCGGAGGCTTGGAGATAGTTTGAAGGTGCTTGTCCAACGCCCTGATAGTCTTCTGAAAAACCGAATCATCGCGCAGGAGTAGCTCACGATCCATGCGGGGCCACTGTGCTCCCTGACCCAGTCTTCGTAGCGAATGATAGTCGACTTCAATGAGGGAGCGGAACCTGCTGAGAACAAAAGCAACTGGGCATTCGACTCCAGATCCGTGTCTCGGACCGACGGCTTGGGAATGTTGAAGCTCCTTGCTGAGTCGACAATGACATGCGCGTTCGACCCACCAAGGCCGAAACTGTTAACACTGACACGCTCACAGCGATCCGCAGGGAAGGGCGTTGGTTCAACAGGGACAGTGAGTTTGGCTTCCTTGAAAGGAATCTTCGGGTTCGGGGTAGTGAACTTGATGTTTGGTGGAATTGTGCGGTGCTCCAGGGACATGACAGCCTTGATCAACGAGACGAGACCAGAGGCACCCTCAGTATGACCGACATTGGGCTTCACAGAGGTGATGTGAATACCACTCTCTCCGAACACCCTAGCAACTGCTCCAGTTTCTATAGGATCGCCGACGCTCGTGCCAGTTCCATGGCATTCAAAGTATGCTGTCTTGGAGAAATCCTGAGAAATTGTTGTTAGCCACGTTCTCTCCGTAGTGTTATAACCTTGCCCAAAGTAAAATAGGATGAATTCCCATGATTTTCTGGCAGGAACAAATACTTCAGAATAGTTACTTACCGTAATACCAGCCTGCTTGTATGCCAGTCGAATCATAGCCTCGTGCGCATATCCATTCGGCTGCGTGATACCTTGCATCTTGCCATCCGAGTTCGCCACTGCTGCTCTGATGACAGCACGGACTGGGTTTCCATCGCGAATAGCAGCATATAGAGGCTTCAAGAACACAGCAGTGAATGCTTCACCACGTGCATATCCATCCGCATCAGCAGAGAAAGTCTTGCAAGAGCCGTTGGGTGACAAAATGCCCTTCTCCGTCATCTGCTGAGTTGTACCAGGTGCCAGGATTAGATTACCACCAGCTACGATGGCACCTTCGCAAATACCGCGCTGGATGGCGGCACAAGCCTCACTGAGGCCCATCAGCGCAGATGAGCAAGCAGTGCGGATAGTCATGCTATAAAATGTCAGCCGCTCAGTACTTGCGAAATCGGAGTGGTGGGGCAAACCTTGGTCCAGTCAAGCCGAACTCATAAGAGATACGGTTTGCGAGCATCCAGTCCTGGTAACCATCAATCTTATTCGCACCGTGCCAGAGCGGGTCTCGGTTCATCATCTCTCCCCAGTCCTCGTTCATATTTCCGAAATAACAGCCAATCTTTTTGCCCTATATTTAATGTTAGCACAAATGAGCATATCCTGAGGAGACTTTGAAAGAACTTACTCTAAAGTTGGCTTCTCCAGCATCTTCGAGTGCCTCCATAACCACCTCCAATAGGCGTCGTTGCTGCAGGTCAGCAAACTCGACATCAGCACGGCTCATGGAAAACCGACTAGTATCCATGGCACCGAGCTTGATGTCTTCATTGAGGAAGTAGCCATATTCGGTGGCCACAGTGGTAGGCCGCTTTGTGGTTTCGTGGTAGGCGGACACGTTGTAACGTGACATTGGAATTCGGCTCCTGCCGTCCCCTTTGTTGATGAGGAACTCCCAAAACTCCTGAGGAGTGGACGATCCTCCAGGGAGTCGGAGGCCCATGCCGCAGATTGCGATGGGGATGGCCTTCTTGTTGGCATCATCCACGTGCAAGCCATTGGTGCCGTTCTCGTGCGAACTACCATTGACATAGCCGTTGGTACTGTTGGCATGACTATTAATACCATTAGCATGGCCATTGGTTTGGGAGACACCGTTGCCATTGGTGGCGTTCGTTCCGTTTGTGATTGACATTTTTGCTGCTGGATAAAGATTCTTGTCGGATGGATGTCACAAGATATCTTACGGATAACTTCTGGGGAGAGATTATTTGAAGAAGAATATTAATGATGATCGCGAGTTGCCTTGCTCTCAATTTGAGGGACTATCATTCTAATTATCTTTCTACAACTCCTCAACATCTTCGGGCCATGAAGCCATGAGAGCAACATCGGTTCTTGGAGTGAACGCCAACGGAATTGAGCAAGCAGAGTCTGTTCTCCCCGGCTGCTGAATCTCGGGCTCTAGACCTCATTCGAGACTCTATCGGTACTTGATAGCAAATGTCATGGGCACTCCGAATCACGATTCAGGCACAACAATCGGTGCGTACGTAGCCGGGCTTGTGGTCGAACTTGAAAGAAACGTCAACAGGTGTGCCCCGAAGAAGCTCATCTTCTGCCGTTCCTGATTGGGCGGAACGAGCTGCAAAATGCGCATGGCTGACAGTGGTAGGGATTGCGGCTGAGCACAAAACCCACTCCGATGCATCAACGCCAAGATCCCGTGTGTCACGTGACTCCATCTTGGCCCATGTCAAGAATATCCGTTACTCTAAAAAGTTCTTACTTTGAGACAATAAGCATTTTTCTGAATTAAACTCATCCGGAATATCGGGGTCATTGGTACAGTCAGACAGGTCGCTCAGATGAGATTCTGCTGTTTTCTAGGTAGTGCCCAATGTGACACAAGACTTGTCGGTCTTGCAAAAGACCGACAATTCACTGGGATTTTAGGGTTCTCGGATACTGTAAGGAATCTCGGCATTTAGCATTTTTCGAACTCGTTTGGTGCCCGAGAGGGATCGTCCCGGGTCCAGGGTACCAGGCACGCTTTTCGCGTGCATCATCGGCAGTGAGGTCTATAGGAACTTTCCGTTAATGTTGAGTAGTAAGGCCGTGAAACGGACAGAGAGCCCTATTTCCCTAAATAGTGAATGCTTTCACATTTACCTGAACACACGAGAATATATAAATATAGATGTACATCCACAATAACACTCAATGAGCACCACGCTGAATCCTGCCATTCTTTGCGAAGAAGTCAGCAATTTCCAAGTCAAGGACATCATTCACCAGATACTTCTTCAACTTCGACAGCTCAGTACTTTATTCCCCCGCCACCATGCCAGCCAAGACTTCTGAGGATACGAAAGATCTCGGTGCCCAATGGAGAGAAGAATGGGTCATTGCGCAGAAAGTCAAGGGGCCAAGCATGAAGAATAGTTCAGTATTCTACCGCAACATTGAGGAGGAGCTCGACATCAATCGAAAGATGGGTCTAGGGTTCCCAATTCATCTCCCTAGTCACACCACTGATTTCTCCACTTGCGATGTTCTCGGGATGAACCATACTGGCGCACTGAGGGAGGAGTTCCTCAAAGAGCTTGAAGCCAACCCTAACTTCTACATGGGTGCAGGTGGCTCGCGACTATTGGATGGAACTACAAGGTACCAAGATACATTCGAGAAGGAGTTGGCAGAGCTCATGGGCGTCGAGTCGGCGCTAGTGGTTCACTCTGGATACACCGCCAACCAGGCTATCTTTTCGACCGTCCCGAGATCTGGCGACGTGATTGTCTACGACGAGTTGATGCACGCTACGGCTCTTTCCGGCATGAAGATCAGTTTGGCATTAGACCAAAGACCCTTCCGCCACAACGACGTAGACCACTTTATTGAAGTTATGGAAGCCGTCAAAGAGTCAAGTCTTCTTGTCAAAGCCGGCAAGCGGTGTGTCGTTGTCGGTGTTGAGAGCTGGTACAGTATGGATGGAGATATCTGCCCCCTCAAGGAACTCATCGAAGCCGCCAAAGATATTTTTCCTCATGGTAACGCCCAGTTCATCGTGGATGAAGCTCACAGCTTCGGTGTTTGCGGTCCTGAAGGAACTGGCTTTGTTAGAGAACAAAGTCTTACCGACGAAGTTGCCATCACCATGGTCACATTCACCAAAGCTCTGGGCGGATGTGGCGGTAAGTATATTCCAGATCCTAACTTGACATATGGTGCTGATAGCCCTCGAAGCTGCCATTTTGTCCAACAACACGATTCGCTCGCTCCTCGTCACTCAAGCTAAAATGTTCATTTGCTCCGTTGCACCTCCGTTCACTCTGTTAGCATCATGCCGCGCCGGAGTTCGACTCATGCGATCCCAGAAGTTCCAAGAGGTAAAGTGCACAGCGTCATCATCGTCTTGTAATTCGTTAGACTAACTTCCTTCAGGCTCGCGAGTATCTTCACAATCTCACTGTGTTCTACTTGGACACACTTACTTCGCATACCGTTTACAAGAAGGCCAAGAAGAAGGGTTTGGTTGACATGCCAGTTCATGAAGATGGTGCCTGGCATGAAACACCAATCACCCACGTCGTGCCTCTCTGGACTCGTCGTCACAGTCACGCGCTTTACCTTGCATTCCATCTCACCAGAGACGGGTTCAACGGGTGCTACATTGTATTCCCCATTGTTCCTAAGGGTGAAGACCGAGTGCGCTTGTTTCTTCATGCGCACAATACCAAGGACGAAGTCAAGAAATTGATTGGATCCATCACTACCTGGCTCCAGGAAATGTTGGAAATTGAAGCTGGTGGTGATAAGAACAAGCTTCCGAGTGCAGCACGTCTTGCGTTTGATCTCCTCGAAAAGGACAAGGAGGGTGCTCAAACTGATAACAATAATGCTGTTGAGAACGCGAAAGCGGTGAGCAAGGATAGCGGTACGATGAACCTTATAAACGGCATCAGTGCCATCAAGAACACTCAATTGGTCAGTGGATTGAATTTTGGGGAGCTGCCTGCGCGCATTCTCTAGAGCGGGTGTTTCTAATTAGATAGTCTAGATCTAGTTTACTGCAGTTTTGATTTTGAACAACATGTCTTTCCTTTCGAACCACTTGCAATTTACTTATTTAGAATCTCTTTGGTTTTTTGTATTACTGAATGAACTCAAACATTCATACTAGAGTGATTCAACCCAAAACGAAATTTACGTGCCAACACCCTGCAACCATTCATCAACTACCTCGACGGAGATAACTTAACTCCGTCCTGATACGTCGCCCATCTAAATACACCACTATCCTAGCATACCAATACCTTATATCCCTCCCCTCAATTCCTCCCCAGAAAATCCCAATCCCCTTCAAAAAATGACCGCCTTCCGCCCCTCGGCCCACGCCCTCATAACCGGTGGCGCCTCCGGCATCGGCTACGCCGTCGCGCACCTCTGCCTCTCGCACTCCATGCGCGTTACCATAACCGACACCAACCAATCCGCGCTCAATCTAGCCGCCAAATCCCTCTCCGGAAACCTAACCTGCATAAAATCAGACGTGACATCGCGCTCCGACTGGGCTTCTCTCAAACAACGCATCGGCACGGATATCGACTTTCTCATGCTAAATGCTGGCATTGGGGGAAAGGGAACGTGGGACAACGCCGAGTACTTTGATAGTATTCTCGGTACGAATCTGGGGGGCGTGGTGAATGGGTTGAATGCGTTTGTGCCGGTGATGCTGGAGAAGGAGAAGGAGGGTGGGAAGAAGGCGATTGTGATTACGGGGAGTAAACAGGGTATTACGAATCCACCCGGAAATGCGGCGTATAATGCTAGTAAAGCGGCGGTCAAGGTGTTGGCTGAGCATTTGAGTTTTGATCTCAAGGATACGAATGTTGGAGTGCATTTGTTAGTTCCTGGGTGGACGTTCACAGGGCTGGTAAGTGGTATTGGACTTCTTGGATGAACGGATACAAGCTTTAGGATTTGATTGATGACGATTGGGTTGTAGGCTGGAAAATTACCGGGCACCGAAACAGAGAATCCAGAGGGTGCGTGGTCTGCGGATCAAGTGGCGGAGTATATGTTTGAGAAGATGAAGGATGGCAAGTTTTATATCATCTGTCCAGACGGCCAAGTCACTGAAGAGATGGACAAGAAGCGTATGCTGTGGGGTGTGGGCGATATCATTAATGGACGACCGCCGTTGACAAGATGGCGTCCAGAATACAAGGAAGAAGCGGAAAAGTGGATGGCGGAGCAGAAAGTCTAAAAGACAACTAACGTGGTTCACCACCGAATCGGCAGCCCCACCGAACCGGCAGCTTTCCCACTAAACCCCTCCTACGTGACAACAACGCGTGATATCTCGACAACGCAACATGCACAAAGCCTATACTGAAGCAGATATATCCTTAGCTATCCAAGATATCAGATTTGGATCTATTAGAAGTGAAAAGCGCACTGCTGTAGCTTAAAACGTTCCGCGAACTACTCTCCAAGGACGATGCGCTGGAGGACACGCTCGACGCGATTGCAAGCCAAATTGCAAGCGCCTAACAAAACTAGAAGACGAGGCTATTACTTGGTGTGTACTAATTGAGACTGAGCAAGTACTGCCCTGTGGGAGAGACGACGTGCGAGATATGGCCAATAGACTGCTCCGAGAACGTGGCGGAGAAGAGGTCGGTAAGAACTGGGTTGATAGATTTTTCCAGCGCAATCCTGGACTAGGTACGCGCCGGAGCCGTCCATATGATCGTCAACGAGCTCTCTGCGAAGACCCAGTGCTTATTAAGGGCTGGTTTGAGCTAGCTCAGAATACGAAGGCGAAGTATGGTATCGTGGACGAAGATATCTACAAATTTGATGAAACTGGGTTCATTATGGGCAAGATTTTATCACAGTCAGTTATCGCAGGCTTAGACAAACTAGGGAAATCAGAGAAGATCAAGCCAGGCAATCGTGAGTGGGTTACGCTGATACAAGGCGTCGGCGCAACAGGGAAGCGTATCCCAGCCTTTCTCATCTTTGCAGGCAAGATTCTAATCTCTACCTGGTTTACTGAGGATCTGCCACACGACTGGGTGATCCAAGTCAGTCTTACCGGCTGGACCAACAACGATCTAGCGCTTGACTGGCTCCGTCACTTCGATTCCCATCCGCGCCCTGTGGGGACACATAGACTGCTCATTATTGACGGCCACGAGAGCCACTGCTCAGTGGAATTCTGAGATTTCTACGAAGAGAAGAAGATAATTCTCCTCTTTATGCCTACTCATTCGTCGCACCTCTTACAGCCTCTTGATGTGGGCTGCTTCTTGCTGTTGACGCGTGCGTACGGCGACGCTATCTGGGTCTTGGCACGTAATCGCATCCACCATATCAGCAAAGAAACCTTTCTAACAGCGTCCAAAAAGGCCTATTACAAGGTTATTACAGCAGAAAATGTCCTTGGAGGGTTTGAGATGCTGGGCTTACCCTACACCATTATCACGTTGTTTTACCACAGCTTGACGTCGTGCTGCGTACGCCAACTCCACCAGCACAAGAGAGTAGCAGCTGGGAGCCAAGAACGCCACGCAACGCGCGAAAAATGGAGGCAAAGGCTACGCTTATTCGAAACTACATGAAAATCCAGCAAGGGTCTCCTACAAGTTCTCTTGACGAGCAGGTGCGGCAGTTAAGTAAGGGAGCCCAGCAGATAGCTCATGAAATGGTGTTAATGCGAAAAACAATTCATCGCCTTGAGGCTACGATTGAAGAAGCAACAAAGCGAAAAACTCGCAAGCGGCACTACGTACAGACAGAGGGGCCCCAGAAAATTGGACACGTAGCTGATCAGATTGCTGAGGCAGAGGACGGCAGTTGTAACGACGATGCAACGCCTGCGAAGAGGCTGCGCAGTGAACGGCGCTGTGGACGTTGCAGCCAAATTGGACACAACTCTCGCACCTTCCAAGTAGAGTTAGAGAATACAGAAGATAGCAATAATCTAGAATAATAGTACTCTATTCTACTTAAATGAATACATTGTGGTGGTGTTGCACAACGTGGATACGAAGGTAGAGCGTGGTGGTAGAGTAGGCCGCTCGGTGGTGAAACACGTTAGAAGCTTTTAGAATTTTGAAAATCTACTTGAGTAGTGGAGATGGTTGAGTCACAATATTTCCTTATATCATTATTATGAATATCTCGCGATGGGGTATCTACATGTATCACTCTTAACCTTTTAACTCCGACCAACTCCGTTTACTACCTTTCATTACGACTTTGCATCGCCTGCAGCGATAGTGCTGAGATCTTCTTTTGCGGTCTCAAATCTCTCCACAGGGGGACGCTCCACCTTCTTCTCCTCATCGGGCTTGTTTTCTTCAACTCCATCGCTAAATAGACCCGCACCTTTCCCGGTGCTTGAACTGTGCTCACTTTCATGCCCCTGCTTCTTCTGTACTTGATCATTCATGGTCTCAGAAATCGATGTAGAATTCCCAAGCTGTTTCTCAAGTTCGTTTGAGTCGACAGCCGGGGGTGTAGTAATGTTTACACTGGCGAGTGTAACCGTGCTAGCATTGACATCCCTTCCTTCTGCTCCATCGACCTTGAGACGGAATGGATATGCAATACCACCTGCTGTAGGGCGTGTTGTAAGGGTATCAGTATTGGGAATGATGGTACTGGGTAATGCAGGGTTGTCTGAGGCTATGATATTTGGCGGGGAAGCCTGGTTGTCTTGTTCAACAGTGAGCGATGGTAAGCCCGAAGTAGCACGCTCAGGTGCCAGTCTTGTTGCGTCAGCAAGCCCGGGTTTTGGTAGGCCCATCTGGGACAGATCATCCATGGGCATGTCAGCCTGGCCTCGATCGATAACAGCCGAATGGCGAGAGCGTGACCTCGCGCGTTTGAAATTCGGCATAGACAGTCCAGTTGTACAACTTCGCTTGGATCTGCTTTCCGTTGCACTACCTGTATCCGAGGGCTTTGGGGCTTGCACAGTAGTTGTTGGCTCAGTAGTACTCTGTTCTGCCTTTCCTTCTCTTACAATCTGTATCTGTCAGCCAAAGGTACCGATCACACCATTCAGTGATATGCTGACTTACGGTAGCTTGATCATGGGAACTACCCCAGATAGACCACATCGACATACCCCAACTCTTCTTTTTAGCCTTTTCATTCTTCATACCCTTGACCCGTCTTCCAGCCAGGGCTGTAGGAGGTGGTGTCTCCCCATCAAAGCCCTCAAAACCCCTTCGCATATCCTCGATCCTCTGCTTCTGGATCTTCGTTTTCTGCTTTGCAAACTTCGAGTTCCACTGCAACTGTGCCTTCATCCACTTGCTCACGGGGCCCGTTTTTGGCACGCCAACATCAATGCTGGGAATATTGAGAGCAGGGAGGTCTTCCTTGGCGGCGAGTGGATGGATTCGCCCATGTCGGTCGACGCGTTGACGAACCATATGATTCTCAAAAGGTGGAATCGGGTCACCAGCTCTGCCAACGCGGGTTTCCGCCTGACCCATCTTTTCAGTTGCTGAATCATTTTGTGGGAAATTCGCAGTCGTTGTTTTTGCATCATTGGATGAAACATTGGGGCCAGCTCTTTCCGATTCTAATGAAGAACTCGAATCACTGCTCAGATAGGAAATATCGTCATCGTCGAGTATGTCGATAGACTTCTTTTGAGCACGCGCAAGTGCCCAGGCGCCGAACTGAGCAATGCTGCGGTACATATGTTTGGCTGGCCGCGTAAAGCTGAGAGTAGGGCACACATGGCACAAGTCATCCCAGACCTGGAGCTGGACATTGGTTGGTTTATAGTTGGCTACTTGAGCCTGGATCTCCTCAGTGGTTTGGTTGTTGGACGGCGGTGGTATGTAGGCAAGTGGCTGTGCAGCTTTGTGAGCAATGTAGATTTGCTCGTCTCTAAGCAGCTCACCACCTCCTGTCTGAATCAATAGAGGCGGCAAGCCTCCGAGTGTTGGCTGCAGAGCTGGTGAAACCAGAGGATGTGTCAGCATGTGGTTGGGAGTGTACAACTGGATCTGATCCTTGATCTCGACTCGCACATCTTCTAGTTGCACAGAAAGCTGACTCTTTGGTCCTACGCTGTATTTACCGTCGGGCGAGATCCAAATGTCGGCATCATGGCCTGTACCAGAAGGCTTTGAGCCATCGTTGAGGACAGGATGATCGTTGGAGGTGACGGAAAATCCGCGTGCGCGGTCTACTTTTTCATCCTTGGTTTCTTCGCGGCCTTTCATCTTCTTCATCTCGTCGTCCCTGTCGGTTCCTCGTTTTGCCGATGATTCGATTTCAAGCATGTCGTCTGCATTTGGAGGTGCTAGGACAAAGTCAGCCGCTAGATACATATAGTCGAAAACGACGACCTACGCCAACTGATACTGGGTTTATGTAAGAACCCGTACGATGGGATATAGTCCATCTTGCCATCGCCACCTAGACTTGGAAAGCTATGTGTCAGATCCACCCAAGGGCTAATCAAGATTGCTCCAGCGGGTAGAGGTATGCCTTGGTCGCGGAGAGTCACCAGTATGCTCAAGACCATCCCGCCGCCCGCAGAGTCACCGGCAAGAATAATGGTGGTCGGATCATGCTTCTCTTCAAGGAGATAAAGGTACGTGGCCAAACCTACGACTGTCAGCATGGCACACACATGACCACTTGGTTACCTACAATCATGCAAACCGCAAGGAAACGGAAATTGTGGTGCAAGTCTGTATTTAGGAGCCAAGACCCTCGCTTTGAGTTTGCGCGCATGTCTCTGCATTTGATAGCGGTGCTCATCTACACTACCAAAGAAGTAGGCACCGCCATGGACGTAGAGCATGATGCGGTCACCCTTGTGAATTGCCAATTGCTTTCTCGCCTCGTAGTCCTTGCGCATCTCAATCCATTCTGCCTTTAGTGTGGTTCCCTCGCGCCGCCACTGCCACCATTGTTCTCCTCCGACGGCCTTGATGCCCTTGGGGCCCAATTGCGCGGAAATGAGCTCAGCAGAGCGCTGTAACAGACGGCTTGAGATTTCTACCTCATTTACATGTACCCAGCGTGGGACCGGGACCCACTGCGAGGTGAATGCCTGCAATTCATCGACAGTATGCAGTGAGGCGTAGTGGAGGAAACGGCGAATGAGTTGGAGGCCTTCGTGGTAGGATATGTGCGCTGTAGGCTTCTGCGAAAGGGGCCGGCGGTTGAGGTAATGTGAGAGATATGTCTGGATAATAGTGGGCGTAACAGCAGCGCCCACAGAAATCGTATTGACAGGCATCGCGGGTTTGATTCAGGGGTGCGGAGCTGACTGGACAGGCCAGGAAGACGTTTCCAGGAAGACGTCAAGTCACAGCTGCGAGCAAAAAAAAGAAATATGCAACGCGTGACAAACAAAAGAAAAGGGAAGAAGCAAAAGGGCGCACCAAGAAATGTCTTGTGAAGATCAGGGGGCTATGGAAGCTTGGGGGCTAGAGGCAGATGGAGATGGTCCCCGGATTTGCGATGCATGCAGGTCCACTACGCTACGTCATAGAGACCCTTTTTCCCGTTGTGCTGCCAAGCCCGTTATGTCAACCCGCACAATTGCAATCTTGCTTCTCTCCCCCTTGCCAACTGTCGGCCTTTTATCGTCCTTTTCTAATGCACTTTCATTAGTTAGTGGCTACTATCTATGCGCATGATAATTCATATGCATCTTATGTTTCTGCAACCATGATTTAAGCTTTATGCTAAGATCTTGACACGGGACCTGCACAAAGATCTGGCAAAAAAAATAGAAAATCGCAGAAGCAAAAAGACATACGACAGCGGGGATTCGCTAGTGGTCACCCACCTAACTACTAATCCGCCGGTAAACCGCTTGTATATGCCAGATCGGACGGGATGGCTAAATCTCAATTTCCTATGGTCGTATGTATCAAAAAGATATTTTATAATTTTCATATCTGTAACGTCTGGGATGGGCGAGTGTCCGGACGTGCCAAGACCTCACCAACTTTCACTATTACACGCGATGCCTCAACATAACAACGTGCTACAGCCTTCAAAAGAATGTCAAATATAGCTTGCATTACTAGCTATCCAACGCGATGCGACACTCTCAATTCCATGTGCTGCAGCTATCTATAGCGTATGTGAAAGAACTCTAAGACGAAGACGCGCAGGTCAGCCCTCCCGACAAAACTGCTCGCCAAACTCAATGAGGCTTCTTGTGACAGAAGAGGAGACGATTTTTGACTATATTCTGGACCTTGACTGGCGAGGATTTCCGCTGCGCCTCTCTGCTGTCAAAGATCTTGCTGATTCTTTGCTGGCTGCTAGCAACCGCGAGCCTGTTGGCCAGAGCTGGGCTAAGACATTCGTAAAGCGTCGGCTAGAGCTTCAGATGAAGTTTAATCTAAATTACAACTATAATAAAGCTCTCTGTGAAGATCCTAAGCTTATACAAGGCTGGTTCCGCCTTGTACAGAATACTAAAGCCAAGTATGGGATCCAGGACGACGACATGTACAATTTTGACGAAACGGGCTTCATGATGGGCCAGATTCCCCCTGGAGCAGTTGTTACAGCTTCAGAGAGACGTGGACGGCCAAAGACTATCCAGCCAGGCAATAGAGAGAAGGCCTCAAAGGGGGCAGCAATTATCGCGCATAAGCTGGTGTTGGCGCAAAAATGTATCACTGAGCTTGAAGCAGCCAACGCAGCCGCCACACGACGAAAATCGCACATAAGAAAGCGAGTTCAGAAGGAAGAACTCTAACAGTAGAGGAGGTAAAGCAATTAGCAGCTCTAAGAGAGTTTGGGGCGCGTAGTGACGGGAAGAAGGTAAAGAAGAGAGCGCGCGCTGAGGTGGGCGAGCCGTCGCAAAGGCACTGTAGACGCTGCGGCGAGGTTGGGCATAATACGCGCACATGCAAGCAAGTAGAAGCGATAGATTCTAAATAGAATAGCTTACTACGATTTCTAATCACTATTATAGTTGCGTTGTAATAGTCGTGTAATAGCCATGAACTTGATGGGGTCTTGGCACGTCCGGACACTCGCCCACCCCGGACGTTATACCAAATCAATTATCAGAATCGCCACTATCACTTGCACTATCTATCTCAACTGCGCAGGTACGGGCGCTGTGTCCAGTCTGCTTGCAACGCCCGCACCGCCTCTCTCCTCGCACCCTCTTCGACGCACTCTCACCATCACCACAACTGCTACACGCCTGTTCAGCTAATACTTCTTGTATCTCACCTACAGTAAGAGTCTCTTCTGTCCATACATATCGCCGCTTGCGGCTCTTACACTTGTTTGATTCGTCTAGAGCCTCTTGAGGCTTAACCATTTTCTCCATCATAAGTGTCAATCTTATGTCCCATTTGCTGAGCCCCCTTACTCGATTGCGCAAACTTCTCGTCAAGTGAACTTGTAGAAGACCCATGAAGATATCTTACTTTCTATCGAATGAGATTACTTTGCGCCTCAACTTCGCGGGCGTTGTGTGGTGTCTGCGCCTCCCAGGCGTCTACTCATTGCGATGATTGTTTTGGTGTCTGCACTACCATATCAAGCTTCGATAGCACAGCCTGTGGGTTATGTGGGACTAGACCAGCGCCTTTAAAGCCGGCTTGTATATTCCCCTTTGTAAAGGACTGCTCAAAAGCAGCCTTAAAGGCTGGTAGGAAGGTCTCCTTACTGATATAGTGGATACAGTTGCGTGCCAAGCCTGAAACTGCATCGCCATACTTACGCTTCAACGGCGCGAAGCAGGCGATGTCAAGAGGCTGCAATAAGTGAGATAAGTGTGCAGGCATACAAAGAAGAAGAATGTTCTTCTCCGCACAAAGATCGTGAAAATCGACAGAGCAGTGGCTCTCGTGGCCGTCGATAATGAGTAGTCGATACTCACCCACAGTACAGCTCTTTGTATGGGTATCAAAGTGCTCTAACCACGCAAGAGCAAGCTGATTATTCGTCCAGCCATTAGGGCTGACTTCAAGAACCCAGTCGGCAGGCAAATTCTCAAACCAGACGTTAATAAGCACCTTGCCCGCAAAGACAACGAAGGGTGGTAGCCGGCGACGCGACGCGCCCACGCCTTGGATCACGGTAACCCACTCACGATTGCCTGGCTGTATCCGCTTCTTCTTGCCATATCCTTCTGAGCCTGTGATAACTAACTGTGATAATATCTTGCCCATCATAAAGCCAGTCTCATCAAACTTATAGATATCGTCGTCCACAATACCCCACTTCTTCTTTGTCCCCTCCACCAGATCGAACCAGCGCTGGATAGCCGCTGGGTCCTCGCAGGCAGCTCGCTGGTAATCGTAAGGACGGCTCCAGCGCGTATGGAGCTCAGGAGTTCGCTTGACAAAGTTGTCAACCCAGTTCTTGCCAGTAGGGTTGCTCTCCCGCTCATGCAATAGTTTATCAGCCATTACTTGAACGTCGGCCTTTATAGGAGCAAATCCTCGTACAAACTCCTCAAAAATACACTTAACTATAGCCTCCTCTTCTAGCTTATTAAGGCGTTTTGAGTTCGCTTCACAGTCGCGTCGGGGGGATCTTCCAGCGCGTCGGCAAGACAAACTTCTTTGAGGCACGTTATAGATAGAGGCAGCACGTCTTTGGCTCTGAAAACGTTGTAGTTGGATGTCAAGAAGAGCAAGCTGAAGATCTGTTTCAGTATATGAAGTTTGAATAGAGCATTGTTGAGACATAACGCGTTGTAGTGTCGACGTTGACGAGCTGGTGGGGCGTGAGCCGCTCGCTTGGGTGAGCCGCTTATGAATTACGTTATGCGATATTTGAGTCTTCCTTCTCGTCAAACATAGTGCATCACTACAAAAGTTGGAGTACATACTACAGAAGAGCAGGTCCGCTATGCGTTGTATCTATTCTGCTAATGCATCAACTCATAAGATAGTAAGATGTAAGGAAATCGTCATGAAGTTTCGAAATTCGTGACGAGAATCAGTATGAAGAGAATGCCTCTTGCAAATCAAAGTATACATATGAGAACAATATCATCTTGGATATGGAAAATGGGGTATCATATGCCAGTTGCCCAAACGCCAGAAAATGCATAGTACGAGAAGGTTGGACTTTGGGTCCGTGACTATTTTCGTACTCTTTGTTGTGGCACCATGTAATTCAGTCCGAGTCATAGCCTACTAACGCTGATAGCAAAGTAGGTTTCTTAGCTGGGGCCGCATCACAAGTTTCCACCGGCAATGCTGTAGAGATTTCTTCTTCGGCTTGGGCATCTCGCTTCCTCTTCAAAATGCCAAGGTTGATTCTCGACGCTGGTCTGCTGTCTTTCGATAGAAAAGGGTCAATTGCTGCTCGCGTATTGCCAATAAGCGTTTGTTGCAACCCTTGTCGGCTTTTTTCTGCTGCCAGCTCTGCCTTCAGCTTTCTCGTCTTTGCAACAGGCTCAACGGCCTTGCTAGTGTCTTTTCCCTCAAAAATTGGTTTCCATGACTGTTCCGCGAGTTCTCGGTCACCCGAAGCGCTTGCGCCAAAGTCGACCAAGCCGGCACGCATCCGATCTGCATCTGTCTCGTCCGCGATATCTAGTCCTAGACTAAACTTTGCTTGTATACCCTCTTTTTGCATCTCTTCTTTCTTCCAGACTTTTCTCTTCGCGCGGAAATCTTTCCTGATTCGTGCGTTCACTTCGTATGGGTCCCTCCAGACTTCACTTTGATCGTAGAGTTCCTCTACCCTTTCTTTGTGTTTCTTTTCCGCGTTCTTATCTTCTAACTTTCCCTCGAGGCTCGCAAAAGCATCTTCCCTCCGTCTCTGGCGTTCTTCATCGGTTAAGAATTTGAGCTCTCCCTCAGCTTCTGGTCCTTTGTCCCCCGGTCCGTAGTCTCGCCGCCGCGCACCCTCAACGACTTTGTACTCGCTATTCTTTGGATCGGTCTGAATCTCCCACCATCCACCACAAGCACTGTGCTTCATGCGAAAACTCCATATTGGTGTGCTGTAATAGTTGCCTATCTTCTTCTTTTCGGCATTGAAACGTACACCCTGACCAATAATGGCTGGAGGAGTGCAGTGGTCGCACCACACGGCAAAGGGAAGCTCGAAGCGAACAGTGAGGATGCCCTGGGAGATCTTGTTTGCGCGTTTGCCGAGAGGATGCGAGTTATTGTTGAAGCTTGGCGGGTTAGAGGCATCGGGCGGATAGTACCGCCCCATGTTGAAGCCCTGCATCGTTGCGGGACGTGATGCAGGGAGGGCGCGGCGTACGCTATGTCATAGGGAACCGGTATGTGAACAGTACGAGGTTGGGCTCTAAATGCGGGAAAGACGTTTGGCCGCGGAGGTGGATGACATAAGCAACAACCACTCCGATCAGCTGCATCGTCGTCAGTCTCCAGTTATGCCGATGATCAGACAGCCTTGTTGTGCCCAAATGTGACGTCATCCGCAATGTGCGAATCGGTGAATTTACAGTTGCTCCCATCTCAACGCCCAAGCCATGGCTAGTGGCGTAAGAAATTACTCGACTTGGAAAGTCATTTAAGGTTGCTCGTTGATTGCAGTACTAAAAGGCTTGTCTTTTTCTGTGACATGATTAGGGCCGAAACGGCCAGATATGCCCAACCTGAGTTCGCATGCGTCATTTTCAAGATGAGGACCTCAATGTGCGACGATAGCGGGAAGCAGTCGAAAAATACGCTTGATCATATTCTTTTAGATGAAAAGTTTATCTTTTGCTCGCATTCATGACGCCATCCAGCTGGTTATCAGAACCAAGAGTAGTCGCGTCGCCTACATCACAACCTTGTCCTCCCTTCTTCCTCTGTATGAAACTGTCGAATACTTCAAGCTTCGGCATCTGTGATGAGCTTGGTGATCTTTCCAATGGCAATCGTTTGACCCTGGTCACGGAGAGTGAAACGACCAAGCTGAGGGTAGTCTTCGAAACGCTCAACACAAATGCTTCCGGCCGTACCAGTAATCTGCAATCGTGCAATGATGCTCATGCCCTTTGTCGCGAAGCCAGGTGCTTTCTTTGATCGTCTTCCGGTGCCCTTCTCGAGCTTGTGCAATAGTGCGCTAATAGTGACTTCTTCTTGTGCTGCGTGGACGTGAAGCACGCAGTTGAAACCAGCAGTTACGATGGACTTGATGTCCAAAAGTACGACTTGAGCCTCAAACTGGGAAACGCAGTGAACAGGTCGCTTAGGTGAGCACAGCACGTAGCCCTATATAGTTGCATAATCAGTGTCCAGCTCAGTAACGTAGTCACAAAATTCACTTACGGGTAAGATGTCTTCTTCTTCCACACCTCGGATTCGCACACGAATTTGGTCGCCGCAAGCCGCGCCAGGAATTTCGTCTTCCTGCTCACCGAACAGGGCGGAGATGTGAATGGTTTGTCGGTTGGGCATCATGAGGTACCTTGCAACTGTTAGTGTGTTTTAGGTAGACCCCGTACAAAGGACTTACTTGTTCTCCTTCTTGATGATACCGGATTCGATCTTGCCTTCGATCATGGTGCCCATATCCTTGTACTTTGCGGCGATGGGCATCATAAAGGGAGCATTGAGCTTGCGCTCAAGGGCCTGCATGTTGTCTAGGTACTCAAGAAGAGATGGTCCATCATACCAGGGTGCAAGGTCCTATGAGTAAACATGTCAGTACATCCACTAATATCGTTCTCTATTCGTCTTACCTTGGGCACACGGGTCTTGATTCCAGTGAAGGTCTGGGCGCTGACAGGCATCATGCTGATGTCAGTCTTAGGGTTGTATCCGAGACCCTTCAAAAATGCTACGACCTTAGTTGTGCACTCCTTGAATCGGTCCTCTGACCATTCGACAGTAGGATCATCCATCTTGTTTACGACGATGAGAATCTTGTTCACACCCTGCGTCTTGGCCAACATGGCGTGCTCTCGGGTTTGGCCGCCCTTTTCGAAACCAGTTTCGTATTCTCCCTTTCGAGCAGAGATGACAAGAATACCGACATCTGCCTGTGAAGCACCACTGATCATGTTGGGGACATAGGTCTTGTGGCCGGGGGCATCGAGAATCGAGTATCGTCGCTTCTCCGTCTCAAAGAAACCTCGACCAACCTCGATAGTCTTACCCTGGGCACGTTCCTCCTTGTTCAAATCGAGCGCCCATGAAATGTACCATGTTTCTCGACCAGCGTCCTTTGCCTCCTTCTTGTACTTGTCAAGGGTTCGCTCATCAACCATGCCAGTGGTAATGAGGATACTACCACCCAAGGTAGACTTTCCTGCGTCAACGTGACCCAAGAAAATGATATTAACATGTTCCTTGCCGTAGATTTCGGCGAGAGTCGCCTCGTCGATGTCGGCGATTTCGTTCTCAATGTCTGGTTGCTTGGCCATGGGCCTTTCAGGGGCCTTCTCTTTGGGGGTTGGGCTATTGCGACCTGACGAGGGGGTCGGCGAAGTACGGCCAGAGCCTGCTGAAGCTGGAGTGGGTTCTCCGGTCTTTTCAATAGCCTTTGCAGCAGTCACCTTTGTTCCAGCATCGATCGTTCCCTTCTCCTTGTC
Organism: Bipolaris cookei; assembly: GCA_002286855.1. NCBI lineage: Eukaryota > Fungi > Ascomycota > Dothideomycetes > Pleosporales > Pleosporaceae > Bipolaris > Bipolaris cookei. Next base: position 347,357 of record NRSV01000026.1, read on the forward strand.
GGCCTTTTCCTTGGCAGCGGATGGGGCCCCTGGTGTTCCGAGGCTGAGAACCTTGGTTCCGCCTGCCTTTTCAACCTTTGGAGTAGTAGTGTCGCCACCGATAGAGAGAACCTTGGCCTTGGGTGCACTGTCGCCGCCAATGGACAGGACCTTGGCCTTGGGTGCCTCCTTCTTGGCTTCAGCAGCAGGTGCAGCGCCCGCTGAGCCGGCAACATCTGTGTCTCCTCGCTTCGCTATCCGCACGGGAGCCTGGCCTTGGTTTTGTTGCTGCTGCTGGGGCTGGAAGTTCTGCTGGCCCTGGTACTGGCCGTAGTTGGGATAGCCCTGTTGCTGGCCATATTGTTGCCCGTATTGAGGGTATCCTTGTTGCTGCTGGTAGTACTGGCCCTGGCCTGCGTACTGGTTGTATCCTCCGTACTGCTGGCCGTACTGATTGTAGCCGCCCTGGTAGCCTCCATAGGGCTGGCCAGGCACAAAGGAGCTCGCGCCGGGCTGGAATGACTGCGCTCCGGGGGTGAAGGTGGGCGCATTGTTGAGGTTCATGCTCTGTGCCTGCTGCGAGAGGCGCTCCTCCTCTTGCTCCCAGTTGTCCGCCATGGTGACGGCGCTTTTTCCTTTAAGAGGTGAGGGCTGAGTTGGAGCGGGGAATGCGCTGATGGCCGGGGGATGGTGGACGTGTGAGGATGCGCAGAGAGGCCGTATAGGTGTCTAGGCAGCCCAGGAGCGATGTGAAGGCTAAATAGGCTGGCGATCGAGTGTCGTCGGCGAGAAGCGAAAATGTTGCCGTGTCGTTGATGCCCACGCAAGGATTTGGCGGGGTTGTTCGCAGTGGCGCAGTGGGGCTGACTCAGGCTTGAGCTGCCCTCGCTGCCTAACATTGGCTAGGGCGCCCTCGTTGCGACTGGCACGGCGACCAGCAACAAACAACAAAGCCGCTCACAAATACTAATAAGCCATGACCCAGCCCTTTTCCATATCCTTCTAGCATTTCGTCATACTTTTTGCCTCCTCTCCTCGCAGCTTACGCATTCATCCGGTCCCATGATCTCATTGCTGCTCTTGACTTGTTTGCTCGCCGCGCCCGCATAATAATCCTCCAGGCGACGATCATCTTTATTGGTCAAGATGGATGTCCTACTCTCAAAGGTATGACTGTTGCGTGACTCTTCATATGTCCACAGATCACCGCAGAGCTAGATGTTCATTCCGCCTCACTGTCAGCAAACTGACAATATGCCAGGTCACCCAGCAGGCTATGAGCTATGCCATCAGAAGCGGCATAGCAATCACCAGCCACTATGCGCTCAAGCAGTGCGGCCGTCTGATGAAGACTGTCGATGGCCAGGAGAAGCAGGAGCTTGCTGCCCTGCAGATGAGGTTGGATTCCAAGATCAACATCATATCCCCTGCCATCGACATGATCGAATTAATTGCAGCGCGTGGCAACACATCGCTGGAATCCGCCGTTGGCTTGACCAAGTCGCTGCGGTGGGAAATCCAGACATTAGGCAGTCGGGTTGAGAAGGCCGTAGCCGAGGAGCAGCTCACTAGGAGAGGGAGCTCAAGAGCAAAGTCACGCGACCAAAATATCATCGAACTAAAGGTGATTATCGGAGACATGAAGCGACTGTTGGAGCGCATCGAGGACGCAGTGCCGCTAATCAACCTTGCCATTACCACATCTGGTGTCAACCTCTCCACCACGCTACCGGCTACAGTGTCGCCGTCAAGGCTACTGCAAGCAAGCACCTTCCTTACTTCTGGTGACATGCAGTACTGTGCAAACAAGCCCAGAGCCCAGCAGATTGGACCAACATTTACCCTATCCATGTACATGCTGTTTTCTGGTCATGCAAACCGACCTCACGAAGAAGATTTACGTGAGACGACTTGGAAAGAAGTCATGCACAAGGCGCGTGTCACGCTCATGAGAGTGCCGCTGGATAATGTCTACGACTACCCTACACCTTTTGGACAAGACAATAGCCGGGCTGGCGAGTCAAGCCACCGTCACATACCATCCGAAAGTATTCTGCAAGAATTTGCATATCAGCTGCTCATCGTCGAGGACTTGGACGACGGCCGCATGCACGAGTATGAAGACGGCGAGCCACAGCCTGAGCCCTATGATGGGATTCGTGAAGCTGGTGTCAGGGAGATTGTACCCATCCACGAAGTTGCCAAAATCTTCTATGCCGATACTGGCAAGATTCTTAATATTGGTGCTGACGGCGAGAGCAACAACCCCATCTTGCTGCTCAAGAGAGACGTCAATGCAGCACCCCCGCGGCGAATGATGGAGCGAGATACGGACGATACTAATTATGAATCTGATGATTCCCACACCATTGGCGGTGATGAATCAGACCTAGAGCAAAGTCAGCTCGAAGACCAATTACGACGTGAATCGACTCCAAACCCAGAACCATCAGCCCCACAAGAGCCAGAACAACCAACATATCCCTGGCGTCTACCTCCCACATTGGATCTAGAATGGATGGCCTTTGAGGTGTACACTGAAGACCCATCCACCGATTCAGAGGTTGACGAGACGGAGGACTTGGAAGAAGAGGTCTCATCGCCCACTCCAGCGGATCGACCAGCCCACAACGACCGTTCAGACTCTTCCTCTTTCCTCGGTCGCTTCTCAAACCTCAATCTACAGCCCAGCACACCCAAAGATTTGCCAAAGTCCACGCCGCATAATCAAATCATCTCGTCACCGGAGAAGGTCTCGGCGCCAGTACCACAGTACACACAAACTGCACCAACAAGCCTGTCCGCCATCAAAACTTCATTATCACTCTTGGAAATGCTGATTCGCTTGACTGCACTGCAGCAATTCCAACAGTCATCCCACCTTGCCATCCCAGATGAATTCCTAAACTTCTTCTTATCGGATAGCAGCACAGTAGGTGCAGGTGGCGACGCCGAAATGCGCCGGCGCGTACGCCGCGAAGCCCGCATGCGAGTCGGATTTGATCCCTACGACGAAAGCCCAATCAAACGCCGGGGCGAGGACTACCTCGAACACGAGTTACACGACGGGTACGACCCAGCAACTCCAGGAGAAGATGGCATCGGCCCATCATATGATTATGATGGGTATCCAATTGCCCGACGTTCTTCATCTGCGTATTCGCGCTCTCGCTCAGGTACACCGGGTCACTCGTCTTCAACGTACAGTGCGAATTCCGTGTCAAACGCTCACGCTGTATATTCTGCAGTCGATGCGTCGAGTACAGGCCGATCGGGTATGTCGTACGGAAACACGGCGTCACCGAGTCCACTGCTGCGTCGAGCGACGACGCAGCCTGGTGGTCAATTGAAGACGCTCAAGCAGCCCAGTTTCCGGGCTCCGGCTCCTTCACGCCACGGACACGATGCTGTGTCTAGAGGACACTCGCTTAGAGGTAGTGCACCGCCAGATACGCCGCCGGGGACTATAGAGAGGTAGATGATGGCATTGAGTGGGAAAGAATTACACGTGGTATTCAGAACGAGATGGAATGGACGATGCAAGTAAACTGCTTTTCATGAAAATTTTTACGAAGTCAGTCACCATAAGCTGATGCGAGACAGGGCGTTTTATACCATTTTTTCACGATTTTCAACGACCCAGCATAGAATTACATAGAAATATCACAGCATAGAACGGCAAAGCCGCAGTACACGTATTTGTAAGAAAGAATAGGGACCATATACAATGAATTCTCACAAGCCCGTGTTTCGTGTCAAAAAAATCCAAAGACCCTAAACTACTATTCCTTCAAGGGAACCTAGTTTGAAGAAATGCCCATAAACGCCATGTCCCAATCCGATAGTGATATTCCGCCGTGCCATCGTCCTCCACAGTAAAAAAGATAAAAAGAGAAGATTTACTCCCAATCCTCCTCGTCACTTTCCTCGGCAACTGCCTTCTTCTTGTCGTTCTGGGGGCTTCCTGGTGCGCGGCTTGTTGCTCCGCTCACAAGATCATAACTGGCATCACTGTCGGCCACGCTCTTCTCGTCGTTGGAGCGGCGCGGTTGGACAGTTTGTGCTTTGTTTTCGCTCGTGGGCTTGAGTGTGTTGACTGAGGCGGCGAGATCCTTGGAAGCGGGCTTGGGTGTAGCTGCTGTGGGTTTGGAGGTGGCAGCCACAGTTGCGTTATCATCTGAGTCCTCATCTTCGTCATCATCTTCCGAGTCTTCTTCGGATTCCTCCTCTTCATCGTCTTCATCCTCATCCTCGTCCTCTTCTTCCTCGGAGTCCTCGTCCCATGCAACCTCTTCGTCAGGGGCGGATGTGGAAGCTGGCTGATGTTAGCGCTCTGTATTATCTTGCAGCACAGGTCATTTTCATTTATAACATACCCTTGAGCATCTCTCTCCTCCTTTGTTCTTCGCTCTCAATGACGTGGCGCAGGAAGTAGTACCTGCACCAAAAGACCTTGTACTCCACCTTTTCGGGGACGCACTTCTCCATGGCACTCCTCAACTCCTCGTGCTTCTCCAAATCCTGGGAAATAGCATCCGTCTTGGTTTCCGCATCAAACGAGGCCTTCCACTTCTCCCACTCTGGGCTGGCGGGGTCTTTGAGGAAAGAGTCGAGAGTCGAGTGGATCACGTGGAGTTGGGCATCAAAGCGCGTAGCGTGGACGACCTTCTTTCCGCTGCTGTCCTTGGACTCGAATAGGACATCGCCATTCTTGGCGGCTTCAGAGCCAGACTCGGGCGGCGCAATAGTAACGGCGTCGCGGAGAAAGTTGCGGATATTGGTGCCAAACTTGAGGAGGGCTTCGTCGGCCGCATCTTCTGCCTTCTCAACGTTCTTGAGGCGCTTCGCAGCTTCAGACTTGAAGATCGCCAGCATTCCCTCTGCCTCCTTGACAATATCTGCAGCCAGGGACTCAGGGCGATCCGGGTGTGCTTCTATCTCTTCCTTTGCCTTTTCTGCAGGGTCGTCTTGCCCGGAAGAGACGGATTTGGAGGCCGACGATTCGCTGGGCTGAAGGGAAATCTTTCGAGCATGGCTGATAATGTTGGAGACGCTCGCTGTTGCGTTCTTGGTCAAGGGCGCATATTGCTTGCTCGCATTGTCGTAGTACTGCTCACCCTGTGTCGCGTGGTGTCAGCAGCTGACCGTCCGGACTCACCGTTCATGCGACTTACCTGTTTCTTCACGTTGCCCAAAAAGCCTCCTAGCCTCGCCGCCCATGGACTGCTTGATATGGCCTTGTATGCATCCTGGAACTCAGCGTTGAAGTTGTTGGCCGTCTCGTTGTGGGTGCTGTCTCCGCCTGCAGACTGCTTGGTGGGGTAGCTCTCCTCCTGGATGTGGTCGTAGGCGGAATCCATGGCTACGATGCTCCAGAAGAGGAGCGATAGTACGAACGTGTGCAGGCGGTGAGGTTAAGGATATGAGTCGTTGGTCAGCTGCATCAAGGGTTCAGAGTACGAGCGGGGCCATGCATAATGCTCCGCAAGCCAGTGCGCTAGCTTTCGGGTGCGTATGTGCGCGGTCAGGTACAAGGCCTCCACGCATCAACATAAAATAGCAGTAACCTGTCATGTGACAATAATATAAGACAGCAGACATGGCACTGGTATTTGGATTTACTTTTTAAAGTCCATGACGTACATCTTCCATCTCTCCAACACGACGGTTGGCAGCCGCGTTGTACACAACACACCTTTTACACCATCTGCCGTGAGCACTACTCCCGGACCCGCCTCCGTCAGGCGGCGCCTTTTCCATGATGCTCATCAGTTTTCTTCATCGTAGTCATCCGCAATCATGCTTCCTTTCACCTCTTTTTCTTGCCAACAACTGTCGTGAAACCATCCTCGTCAACCTCTGGCTCCGGCTTGGTCTTTGGCCTTGCGGGCACGAGCGCAGGCGCATCCGTCATCTCGGTGTCGTCGTCTTCGTCACTCTCCTCATCCACACTATCCCACTCGCCCTCTTGGTTGGTCTCCTTGACGTTTACATTGCCAGTCGTAACCTCTTTTCCTTTTCTCGCCTCCCACTTCTTCTGCAGCGCATCCACTGTTGCGGTACTGCCTTCGCCAATTTCTTTGCGTATTGTCATAATTTCACGCGCGACTGCGACTTCGGTCTCGTCTTCTACTCGCACACCAAATTCATCCTCGAGGACCTGCAGAAGCATGATTTCCACATCCTCTGCATCCGTCAGAGGCTCTGCTGCGAAACGCTCCGAAATCTGACCTGCAAGCCAGTCGCGCTTTTCTGAAGACTCAGGACCGCCCCATTGGTTTTGTATGGCGATAGTAAGGTTGGCCCAGTTGAAGAGCGCATGCCAGATGCCGAGATCGAACTTTTCTTGGTGTTCCTCTGGACGAAGGAGTTGTTAGACATGTCCATGCACACGTAATTATTTATCTACTCACCAGCGATGGGCCCGAATACCGAAGTCATGTTGTGTGGGATGTTTGCTGCGAAGAATCACTGAGCGCGAGTTTGCGTCACTCTGGGATAACTTTTTGAGACTCTTATCGATAAGCAACCCCTCCATTTCTTTTGCCACACCTAAGAACGTGATGCGCATGAGCTGAGTGCTTGCATATATGCGGTCATCATTGCAGGAAAAGATACTTAACGAGTGTACTTCAATAAAAAGATGATGGGTTTGACTAGTAGGCTGAATGACTTGTCTAACATGGTGACGCATTGCATATGTCGTAGTCAGCTGGCCTATCTAGACTTCTCATAGCTTTGCAGTATAATATGTTCATATACGAACCGACAATGGTTTTGCTGCAGTACGTACGTAAGACCGAGAGATCTGCTATAACTGCTGAGCATAAATATCTTATCAGCTAACCTAGCTCTCGGCTTTATCACCCCGTAGTCTTAATCCAGGCAGCCCACCTATCCTCCGTAATCGCATGGCCAGCGGGATTAATATAATTCAGCTATTAAATTAAAAGAAAAGGAAAAGCCATCACTCAGCAATCGGATCGGCTAGGAAAGCCATAGTATCCAGTTACAATGTAGCTACAGAAGCCAAGATCAAGATGGCTGGAATAGCCACGATAGCCAGAACAACTAGCGTCATTGTTGAGCGTAGCAACTACAGATGCTACCTAGGCACTTCTATTGAATCGATCAAACTCCGCTATAGTCTTTTTCTATGCAAAGATCGCATGTTGTGTCAGCAAGGATAGCCTACTGTCGTTCAAAATAAAAACAGCTGCTCAGAGCTGATTCTCTACCAACTTAGCCTAATTTAACTCTCTGTTAGAATTAGGTCCTTTGCCATTATGACTATGTAATGGATGGTTCTGTTGGGGCTAAAAGTGGTTGTTGAGTGTGTAGATTGCTAACTATGTATAGGGCGGCTGATTTAGGGCGGCGCCAAGTCATGGGAGTATTTTCAACACAATCCTTATAACTACAACTCTCGTTTATGTCTTTCGAGATATTGATTAGTCATTCTGGGACCTAAGAAGCAGGGATAGGATGAAAGGCAAGGTTTGAAGAGCGCCAACGAAATAATTGACAGCGTCAACCATGTCGGGAGGATCTCTCTCGCAAGCTAGTATGAGATTAAGTAGATGCTGTAGAATTGGCCAACACATTCTTAGGACGAGACACCTGCGATAGAACGTTGTTTAAGTTTTTAGTGCAAAAGTGTCTCGCTACCCTGTGTCTCGCTTCACACGAGGTGACGTTAGATAATCCACTCATCTTATACATCCAGATTTTAGTATTTTCCACTAGAAAGAGCGACCGAGCCTACAATGCGTTGGTAGCAGCACAAAGGTCCCGAAAGAAATAAAGCTTGGAATGTTGGTGGGTGAGCGCGCCACGATTGTTGGAAATCACAAAAAGCACCATGAGTTTCTCCAAGCACCGTTAAGTTTATAACGAAGTCGGCTATGGCACGGTAGTATCGTCGGGCTGCAAAAGGACAAGTAGTAGCGCACACTAAAGCACGTCAAAGGAGCACACTTGTCAATTTGTGGCTGGACTGCTATTTCATGAGGCTGTGTTTTTTAGTGAGCCATTCTTCAATGACCAGGCGAGCTTGTTCCCCCTTATGCCACTGAAGTCATAGTCTTGCGTCATATGAGTATGGTGGACGGCTGGCGCCACTTGACTTATCAGGTGTCTCTATGGCATGTACGACTGGAGAGTTTGCGGGTGTGATACTCTTAGAAAAGTGAGATGTAGGCATTCTTGACTAGTCTCTAAACTGCGACGTTGGAGCAAAGCGGTACTATGCGTGTGCGTGGACCGCAACCAGTTCGCGGCGCATATGGCGGCCCAGTCTATATACCGCAGATACAAACAACCACGGCAGATGGCAACCAAAGCGCATCTCGGGATCTGTTCAGGGATAGCGGTGCAGATCTGGAGCTATATCGCGGAGATGGCGTCGAAAGTTGCCAGCGTTGATGTCATGGGCGTAGCTAGACCCTGAGTGCCCTGCTTCTCCTTACAGTCCAAGCGTCGATCTGAATTGGAGCTCAAGAGCTTAAATCCATCTCGAATCCCTCTCTCTGGACCCTGATTTTACACGATTGCCAGCTATCTGCATGGGGGTCCACTGTTTTGTACAATAATACCTGCATATCTTACTCCCAGTGCACGCACACCCCACCTCAAACGGGCCGAATCCAGTTAGAGCGACGTGAAGCTCACAATACCCCTACGCTTCTCCTAAGCGCATTCACTTTCACGCCCCTCCTCAAACACATTCAATTCCTATCTCTACATATTAATACACTATACGCACAATGTCGGCCCCTACATCTGCCACGAGTGAAATGCCATCGCGTACATTCACCAATCGCTCGGGCGACGATGATGCCATTCCAGGAGAAGACACCTCGGAGGTGAGCTGTTGGATGTCCATTCGAACAAACACGTCGCTAACAAATACATAGGTCACCAGGCTCTTTGCAGAGCGGTTACAAGCCTGGAAACACGCAGTCGGCTACCTTGAAGACTACATTACCGCGACCGAAAAGACCAACCACGCACACGGCAAGGAGTATGAGCGGGTTTTGAAGGTTGGTGTTATATGTGCATCCCTTCTACACGCACGCTAAAATAACGCAGACGGTAAAAGACCCACTGAAGGAGGGCCACCACTTTGACCAGTCGCTTGGTGGTGTTGCAGGCATGTTTGAAAACATCCGATCAAACACCCAGGTATGCTGTCGCGAAAGGAGAAAACCGGGCTCTACTGACATCATTAGGGAATCTCCAACCAACACTACGAGACAGCCAAGCAACTCAAGAGTGCCATCCTCCCTATCTTCGAGCGTCTGCACAGCGAAATTAAGAACAAGAGCAAGGAACTCACAAAAGGCGCTGGCAAAGGTAGCAAGGCAGTGGACAAGGCCCGCTTGCTTACTCAAAAACACATTGAGCTTCTCGGACAACATGCTGCCGCATTTGATTCGCATAGTGGCAGTCAGATGAAGGCTACTGACGACCCCTACGTCCTAAAACGCGGCATCAACCACCGTCTGTACAAGCAGGTCCAGGAAGAAAACAACAACCGACAAGACCTTATCGCCGTGCAAAACTCTTTCGCACAGTTTGAAGCCCACATTATCCAGGAAATTCAACATGGCATGGGTCAATTCCTGCAAGTCGTCACCACGCAGGCCGAGCACACCAAAGCGGCGTACGGAGACATGGTTAGCACGTCTCAGCGCATTCCTCTCGACTTTGAGTGGAATGGCTTCATTCAGCGCAACAATAACGTTCTCATTGATCCCTCTGCTCCTGCACGAACTTTGGCAGATATCAGCTTCCCCAATCAACACCACAGCGCGACTCAGCCTCTGATTTCAGGCTCGCTCGAAAAGAAGGGCAAGATTATGCGCTCCTATGACACAAACTACTACGTTGTGACGCCATCTAAATTCCTGCACGAGTTCAAAACGGACGATGACTTTGCCAAGGACCCCACTCCAGAGCTATCTCTGTACCTTCCCGACTGCGTCGTTGGTGCAGTTAACGGCCAGAAGTTCAATGTAAAGGGCAAAGATGTGTCCAAGGGCAAGATTGGCGGCGCCTTCTCCATGACGCATGAGGTGGGATTCAAGGCACACACGCCACAGGCTGCACAACAGTGGTGGGAGGTGATTCGCCAGGCTGCGGGTACGGTTACTGCCGAGGTGCCTGATGCCAGCGTACCTACGAGTCCCATTTCACCAGTGGACAAGCAACCTGCTCCACTTCAGACACAGGGACTGGAAAAGACTGGATCCGCCGCAGGCTCTGCTGTGCCTGCTAGCGCCACAACTCCCGCGCCTGCCACATAGTGCCGTGCCTGCCGAGACGGCCAAGAACTAGACGGATAACTGGTGTCGTGTCTAAGGGCTAACAGGCCCCTGAAAGAGAATAGGTTGAATGTTGCTTGTTGACATATTGGCTTTTATTGCGTACACTCATACCCCCATACACAGATGCAGTCGTGTTATACCCCTATCCCTAATAATGCCAGTACGCTTCTTACGTATCAATGAAAGTTTTAGTTCAAATATCAATCCCACATTTGCCGCACGTTTAAATTGATCCTCTTGTCTGCCATCCACCCGGCCCAGTCTTGATACTCTCCAGTCTGGCCGCCTTCTTGCTGTACAGCACTACCAGGCCACAGTTTTAGATAGCCAGGACACGTCCCTGCCACAATCTGTGGAACGCCATGCCAGGCAAATCGGGAGGGCCCACTCATGTAAACTGCACTGCCGGATCTCAGCCTCAGCGTTAGAACCTTGTCACGCACCTCGCCGTCTTCCTGGACATGCGAAGTACCAAGGACAAATATAGCATCGCATCCCAAGCTCACGCTGATGAGTCCCGTAGAGCTAGTCTCGGCAACGTCGCGATGCACACTTAGAGTGTCGCCTGGAGAATACAGATTTACAATTGCAGCTTCAGCTTTCGTACTGGGGAAAAGGGATTCCAGCATATCCTTGTTGTCTGCGGGGAATGGCGGGGGAGGTGTTGGAGGATACTGTTTTGCAGTCCAATCGTACTGGCCGCCCAGTGTTGTCCATCGCAGCTTCTTGTTGAGCAGTTGGCTGATGGAGAGGGGTTTGTGGACTGTGGGGTCGAGAGGCGTGGCGATGGCGGTGGATGAGGAAGGGGGGATAGAAAAGAAGGAAGAGTGGGACGGTGGATAAGAGATGTTGTAGTGAGTGTGGATGTTTGTGAGATGGGCGGGGGACGAGAGGTCCCGGTGTAGCAGACGGGATAAGAGTATGGATTGGATTTCTGCGGGGAGGAGATAGGGGATGATGTGGAGACCTACCTTTTGTCAGGGCTGGAGGCGGGATGTGAAAGTTGGGATTTTTTAGATGGCGAGTGAAACTGGGTGGAGGGTGAAATACACGTGTTCCCTACCTGGCATGTCGTCGTGCTCGTAGACTGGGACTGAGTCGGGGATAGTCAAGTCTCCCAGAGCTACATGCTGGCCAGCAAAAGCCCGGAAAATAGCGGTCAGGTCTTTTGGGGCGTACTCTTTGACAACATGTACTCTAGTGTTGGTGGTCGATGCAGAGGCGTCATGGCTCGCCAGATCAATAATGTCCGAGTCATTGTTCAACGTATCCAACTTCATCTTTTGGTATTTCTTGTAGACATTGCGTATGCCATCAGGCGGCCGCTCATAGGGATCGAGGTCATGCATCCTGGCCCAGGGACGCAGTGAAGACTGCAAACGCAGGCAACCAACGGGCAATGGCACATGTAAGGGATTGTGGGGGGCAAGGGGGGACAGTGAGCCATTGACTAATCTCGCGTTTGCGGCTGATGGCGGCGCGTTGCCCGATGCGGCGAGGTGTTTACCCTCTCTGAAATTCCCATGCACAAACACCAACGCCAAACCCTCCATCCCGCTTCGTGACCCTCACAGTGGCTCCGCCCTCGCTCCCTCACGACTACTAACTACAGGTACAAATTACGTGAGATTGTCCAAACAAGAATCTCGTCTACCAATATACTGCTCATCTTGAACGCGGCTAAACAAACACGCCTGACCGCTTGTCGTCTGAAACATCCGCAATCGGCAGTCCGCCACCATGGAGAACTACCAAAAGTTGGAAAAGGTCGGAGAGGGTATGGAGACATTTGTTCCGTAGAAATATCTGCATATTTTTACTAACACCTGCCAGGAACTTATGGTGTTGTGTACAAGGCCCGCGACCTGACCACAAAGGACCAGCGCATTGTCGCCCTCAAGAAGATCCGCCTCGAAGCCGAAGATGAGGGCGTGCCCTCGACTGCCATCCGCGAGATCTCCCTACTCAAGGAGATGAACGATCCCAACATTGTCCGCTTGCTGAATATTGTTCACGCCGACGGCCACAAGCTGTACCTCGTCTTCGAGTTCCTTGACCTCGATCTGAAGAAATACATGGAGGCGCTGCCAGTCAGCATGGGTGGACGAGGCAAGGCTCTGCCAGAAGGCTCTGGTCTCGCCGGTCAGACTCTGAACATGGACGACAAGACCGTAAAGAAGTTTATGATGCAGCTTTGCCAGGGCGTCCGGTACTGCCATGCTCACCGAGTGCTGCACCGCGATCTCAAGCCCCAGAATCTGTTGATTGACAAAGAATGCAATCTCAAGTTGGCGGATTTTGGTCTGGCTCGCGCTTTTGGTGTGCCGCTACGAACATACACCCACGAGGTACTGCGGCTGGCATATACAATAAAGACTCCTTTTCTGACACGAAGCAGGTTGTTACGCTATGGTACCGCTCCCCGGAGATTCTGCTCGGTGGCCGCCAGTACTCGACTGGTGTAGACATGTGGTCTGTTGGATGCATCTTCGCCGAGATGTGTACACGCAAGCCTCTCTTCCCCGGCGACTCTGAGATTGATGAGATCTTCAAGATCTTCCGGTATGTGCACATCCCTTGCATAAGACACTGGGTTGCTAACAAAAACTAGTATTCTCGGTACACCCAGCGAGCAGGATTGGCCTGGTGTAACATCCTTCCCCGACTTCAAGCCCTCATTCCCCAAGTGGGCCAAGACGGATATTGCAAACATTGTCACCAACCTTGACGAAGTGGGCCTTGACCTGCTTGATGCGCTCCTCGTATATGACCCCGCTGGCCGCATCTCAGCCAAACAAACCGTCATCCATCCCTACTTTGGCGGGATGAACGGCGACACGCGCCACGAGTACAGCAACGGCTACCACTAGCAGTCCCTGGAGGATGCTACGACTATGATGCAATTTTGGTGGCTGCACAATTGTTGCAGGGCACACGAGACGGTAGTGTCTACATGAGATTCCCGCTATGTTCTGGATACAAGGATTAGGGCTGTACCTCATCGGACAGCAAGCGGCGTTTAGGATGGGATATGTTACAAGAGCACATGCATCAAATATTACACTAGCACTATACTCTACATGATTGGATCGCCTATACCATGTGAATGTCGACAAATAAGAATGGGTTGAGACCCTGCCCTTTGGTGTTGCGAATACGCTATGACGTAGCGTGTCTGCCCCACTTCAGCCCTACGGCACGCGCTGAGTGCAGGCATGCATCCACGTACCAGGCCCATCCCTAGACAGTTGCGACGACGTTGTCCCTTAGGTCATGGCTTCGTCAGCACCCAAGTTACTCCTCCCAGGAACTGGCCCTCGGCTTGTTGTATACCACCAAACGTTTCACGATTCACAGGGCAACTACCACTCGTTACTGCCGCTGGTGGCCAACAACACGGGCATCACCCATGTCATTATCGCAGCCATCCATCTCAACGAGGGAGCGGGCAACATTACACTAAACGACCATCGGCCAGACGATACGCGGTACGATCAGCTATGGGGTGAGGTGAACTGGTTGCAAGGGAGCAGGGTCAAGGTGCTCGGCATGCTAGGTGGAGCAGCAAAAGGCAGCTATGAGAGGTTAAGCGGTGACGACGAGAGCGTAAGGACTCCCTTATATTTCTCTCAAGAAGAGCGAGTTCTCAAGTAACTAACATCCCCTCCTCCTCCAAACAGTTCGAGGCCTACTACACCCCCCTCCACGCCATCATCTCGCGCTACAAGCTCTCGGGCCTGGACCTCGACGTCGAAGAAGAAATTCCCCTTTCCACAATCACACGCCTGATATCGCGTCTCCGCACCGACTTTGGCCCTGCCTTCCTCATCACCCTCGCTCCCGTCGCCACAGCACTCGTGCCTGACCCGAAAATCCCCGCTCATCTGCGCCCGCCCCGCCCCATGCTGGCCTCAGGCCCCAGTCCCAATCCGCTGCACCCCACACTGCCGCACCTCAGCGGCTTCAGCTACCCCGAGCTCGAATGCAGTGTTTTCGGGAGAGAGGTGGCGTGGTATAACACGCAGTTTTACTGTGGGTGGGGCGACGCGGCAAGCACGCTGTGGTACGACGCCATTGTCGCTGCGGGCTGGAAACCAGAACGCGTAGTCATGGGTGTTGTGACGCACCCGGGGAACGGCGCCGGTCATGTTTCGCTGGCGACGCTGACGCAGAATTGTGCTGTGCTGCGGGATAAGTACAGGAATGTGGGTAAAGGATTTGGCGGGATCATGGGCTGGGAGTATTTTAATGCGGGGGATTGCGATGTCGATCTCGTGCATGTTGCTGGACTGGACTTGAAGAATAGTGAGACGGTGCAGGCGGGGTGGGTGGCCGCGCTCGGGAGGGTGTTGAGGACGGAGGAGCCGGAGCAGCAGACGCATACGAATCGCCCGTTGCAGAATGTCACGGCGGATCAGATTCGGAGTATGGTGACAAGACTGCCGCAGGCGAGTGCGCCGTGGCCGGATGAAGAGGTGCAGAAGCTGGTGGTGCTGGGGTTTCAGCGGCATGAAGCGGTTGCGGCGTTGAATGCTACGGATGGAAATGTAGAGTTGGCGGCGGGATTTTTGTTTGAGCATTATCCGCAGTAGATGGGTCTGGTGTTAGATTGCATATCGTGATATTGAATATATTGTACACATGTGTTGGAAGTCTCTTGTAATATCTGTACAACGTGACATGAAATGTTAGATAACGCAGGCTTCCAAGGTCACGTCAAGTTACTGATACAAATTCACAGGCACATATATTGCTCACAAAGAAATGTTGAAATATCAATATTCTCTGCATTGATTTTGGAGCAAAGGAAAAAGTGGGTATCCTCGGGCTACATACACATACTCGCTAGCAACGAACTACCACAAAAAAAAACTAAAAGCCATACCACCCTCCCTGACCATTCGTCATTTAAACCCTGTCCTCTTTGCTACCTCAAACAAGTAGGAAAAAGGAAAAAGGGAAGGAAAAAAAACCCCCTCTAAACGGAGGTAATACTAATGCAGTCAATCGTAAATCTAAAATCTAAAAGTGGTATAGATGTCCAGTGCTTAGTAATGGAAAATGCAAGAATAAGGGAATATGAAGAATATCCCGTCACCCCACGTGTTTGAGCGCTTTCCTAAACCCAGACAACTCATCGATTGCCTCGCGAAGAGACGGTGTGGACGACGAAGACGACGAAGACGACGATGATCGATTGCGAGTTCTTGGCTGCAGGACTTCCAGAAAAGCGCTGGAGCGGACCGAGCAGCTGCGGTCTCGACGAGCCAGTTCGGATGGTGGGACCGTCAGCCCCACACAATGTGTTTGCGGGGTATGTGGTAGCGAGTCGTCGGACGAGGTCGAGGAAAACGATAGTGTTGGCGTAAGTGCGGCGGTGTGTATACTGCTCATACGAACCCAATCATTAAGCAATGTTACTTCGTGTAAACATTAGGAGAGATTTGAAAGCAGGAAATAATGTGCTTTTGAGAGTGGGGATGATGGAAGCGACCGGGCATGCTTCAAGAAGAATGCAACAGTGCGCATGGTGCTGAAGAAACGACATCTTCGGTGGCTGCTACGCTCTGCGTAAAGAGCAAGGCGCAGGCTCCTCAAAGACCGTCGTATGCCGATAATAGAACGGGGGAGAGAGGAAGAGAGTAAGATGGGTGTTTTACCTTCCATCATCACTGGTCCTTGGGCTCTGTCTCCTACTGTTCATTTGTGTATTCCGGTAGGTTTCCTCGTTCAGGGTATCCAGGCTACGAGCCGGACTAGGGGTCGTAGCTCTGCTGCTCCTGCTCCTGTTTGGAGAGCTCGGCCTCGATATCGCAATCTCGTATGAGGGAAGATTCATGTCCATGCCGCCAGGTGTTCGCGAACCTGCGGGGGTGCGTACAGCCGTATTATAGCTTGGGGTTCTGACTAGGGCATCCATGTCGTAATTTGATGTAGGGAGATCAAAATATGCGGGCTCGCCGTTGTGAGCAGGGGTACTGTCACCCGACGAATTTTGCCTTGACGGTTGGAAATGTGTTGGGTGGTCGCTGTGGTTCATACTGAGGTTTGCAAGACGATGCTGCAAAGCTGCTGCCGACGCACCACCGCCTGGTTGGTGCATTGCAGCGTCCAACGACGTGAGATCTTCGGCTGAGCCACGCCTACTTTGTGCAAAAAATGGCGTGTTAGCACCACTGTTCATCATGCTGCGGTAGCCGCCGGGCGTCATGAAACCGGAAGGGTCAATATCGTTGTAGAGCTCATCCAACTGATGCAGTCCGTACGTAGGTGGGGCGTTCTGGTTGACCTCATCCTGGATCGCCTGCTGAGACAATATGTTCTGATCAACCACGACGCTTTGATCTTCATTTGGAAGTAGATTTGGCGATATGAAGAGGTGGACGTGATTTTTGACGAGCAGCTGACTGGTATGGCCTTCTGGATTCTTGAGGTTTACGTATAAGCGCAGCTTGTGGCTCAAACGAATGTTCTCCGTGTCGACTGATTGCCGGCAGTTTTTGAGTGACTTTGGTAAATCAAGCGTCATGGAGAATCGATGCGACTCGTCGAATAAAGCATCGACGTCCTCTGTTCCGTTGGGAACTGTGTGTGCAGAGTTTTCAGGCATGTTGCCTTCAGTCAGTGCAACTTGCATTTCCAGCTGGTGACTGATGCGCCGACCAGCGTACTCTGCAAAGAGTTGGCGCGATTCAATCAACTCCATCTTAATTGTTGAAATCTCAACACCTTTTCTAAGAGGAATCAGAACAAAGTCTGCGGTTATTTGCGTTCCGACAATGTAGTTCTTCTGGGGGACGGTGATTTTGTAGGCAAGCTTGTTTGCCCAAATATCCTCGTTGATCTGCTCCATGGGCATGGACTCGAGCATGTCGCGGCCGAGCGTCCGGATTACGCGAATGTGCGTCGAGGCACTGAGCTGCTTGCTCATGTAACCCCTGTCTACAGTTGCCTTCAAGTTGTACACGATCCAGTTTGAGGGCAGCCCCTCGACACTCTGGTCGAGGTTCGCAGGCATCTTGAATTTAAAGTCCCACTCATGGTATCCAGCATTGATCTTGTGTGCTTTGGTCTTGTGGCCGGTGTCAATGGGGAACAGGTGGAGTTCTTCGACGAGGAAGTTTGTTTTTTGCGTTATGGGCTGCGGAGTCACGGTATTGGTTAAATGCCACCTGCAGGCGCAAGAATGTTAGCATGCAACTAGATGGTGAGGCTGTGCCAGAAGGGGTGCTACCGTACGAAACTTTGCGAGTGCCTGTAAGTGTTATGCGCAAGCTACGCACTGACATGGACTCTGGGTTGTTCAGGATCAACTTGCCCTTGAGCTCTGTCTCATGCGACTCGGATGACTCGCCGTAGAAGACGACAAAAGGCGAATCCGGCCTGCGGAACAGTTAGATACTCGGAATGCGAGAGTTTCAGTGGTGCAGGCGTACTTGATCTCAAGGGCAGGTGTGGCATTTCTGCCAAACACTCCAACGCTTGGGCGAGGCATGATGTAACAAAGGGTTGGCAAGAAATCACGCCGAGGTCAAGACGAGCATCAGACAGCCGGGTGCGACGTGGGGAATCAGCAGCCGAAATATATCCACCGGTTGCAGTCGCAGGCTGACAAGTCAGAACACAGGCTCGGAGAGTGCGGATGCCAATTGCGAGTGAGACGGAGATGACGGATGACGGATGACGGATGACGGATAGTGGGTTGCGAGTGGGTTGCGAGTGGTGTGAGGGAGCTGGCGGGGCTGAGAGGAATGGACGTGGGATCGACTCAGACAGATGAGGGCTGAGGGTGGTGTATCAGTGGTCCATTCGAGAGGGGGTGGGAAGAGGAAGCAGCGAGGGAGGCCAGGGAATGTGACATGTATGTATAGTATATGAGAAGACAGAAGGGAGAAAGAGGTGTTCAGCTGGCGGTGGTGGCGCTGCCGCGTGCTGCTTCCGCTTCAGATATACGACTCTACAAAGAACAGCGGCGTGGGATGCGGCCACGGCCGCCACGACTACTCGCAAGTGTACCCTGATGAGCTCATGGGCTCGTGGGTGGGGACGGCAGCAGCTCGCATCGATGCTCTGATTAGCGCGTTTTCTGTGCTCCAAGGGGCCGTCTGGGAATATTTTTCAGGCCGCGATTAGGGTGTACCAGGCGCAGGGGTGGCATCGAAGGTGTTCCGATAGCGTGTCGCCAACGGCGCGATAGCAGCAGCACTGCCCTGACTGACCGGCACATATGAGCAGGACACGATTCCGCACGTCGTTGGCCAGGCCTATTGGCTGACATGGGCCTCGGTGTCATGTGTACATATCATTGCATGTGTGAGTACGTATGTACATGTGAATGTGAATGTAAATGTGAATGTGAACGTGAATGTGAATGTGAATGTGTGGATGTAGTACAGAATGTCGGAAAGTATGTATGCGCTGGGTGCATCTGCATACACATGTCGATATCCACTCTTTGGGACCGTGGTACAAGCCCATCGAAGCTGCATCCAGCATCAGCCAAGCATTGCGCCACAGCTTGCAGGCCTTTGCCGCTGCCGCAATCGGCCAAGCCCCAGCGAAAAATCCAGCCCCATGGCCACCTGCGCGATGCACCTCGCCGGCATCAGTTAGAGGGACAGAGGCGTCTCTCGTGTTGGTGGGCTGACGCCCAGCCGCCTGCCTTCCCACACACTCTCCTCTCTACAGTGTCTGCATGGCATTGGAGGCTGAGTGCATCCTGTTTCCCCCAAGCACGTAATGACTTCGACTTCGACTTCGCCCATGTTGCGTCACTGCCTCTTTTGTTTCTCTCGTCGATATCTGCTTGTTATCAAAGCATCCCAATCCATTCACCCAATTTGCCCCAAACACAACAATGCCACGCCCCAACACGAGCCCGCCCACTCTACTCTGCTCTACTCCAACCCAGCCCCTCTCTTCACAGCCAGTCCATCGCTGGACGCGAGGGTATATCTCGGCTCGGGCGAGCACGGCCATGAAAATCTGCTGCTAGACATGCATTGCCGCAACGGTGGATATCGCAGAGCCTCATACACAGACCCGCAGCTGAGTAGAGACGCGACTACACGCGCACTGTAATTCCCGCATCGCCCGTCGCTATCCACTACCAAGCCTGCCTCGCACCTCGCAATCACGTCTCAGGAGAGTTTCCCGGCCGGATAGCAATTGTCATGATTTACGCACCTGCCTGCATCTGGGTGGAGATAACAAAACTTGATTTTGCTCCCGCGTCAGGATACACACGTCGTGTGGATCCTGCTACACCACACGTTCTAGAGCAAGAAAATACTTCTTCCCCCCCCCCCATAGGGCTGAACACGCACACAGACATCTGTCTCGCATGTGAGCCACACATCGGGTCATATCGGAGCCACGGCCAAATGTCCGACCACCACAACTGTCAGCCATCCAAGACAGACAAGACTTGTCTTGCTCCCTTATCAAACCTTGTTCCAGTTTACTCCAACTCCTGCTGACTCGAACCACCCCTGCCCTACAAACCATTTGCGCTCGCAATCGCCGACATGCTGCTGTCGTCATTGCCAGTCCCTTCCTTTGGCCGGTCCCATGTTCTGATGTGGCCTATGGTCGACAAGTCAGCATTCGATCCACTTTGTCTTATCTAACCTTTGACCCTTCACCCACTCAACAAATCCTAAGCGAGTCTCTGCAAAGCGCTAGGAGCCTCCGAACACACGGGTGTTCCTGCGCACGACAATATGCCGCCCACTAGCACGGCCCTTATCGCAGATCTCACCGATGGGTGGCGTGCAACGTGCGTGTCATGAGTGGACATGAGGTGACACGACAAATTCTCTTTGTTCGTAGCAACTCACCATTCTTGCATGATGTAAGGATGCAGTCCTCTTCAAACCCTAACCAGCACAATGGATGCTCGTGAACCGTTTTAGCCTGCCCCTCAAGGCGATTAGAATTTGCCCAATGTTGAGGTTTCAAGTCGACTCACCAGCACCGGAGGTAGCATGGCCGTGCGCGCCCGCGGCTCCACTGGATGCACAACTTCCTCTTCCTCCGACAGGCTGCCCGACGTCAGGTTAGAGTTTGAGCGCAGCCGGTTGATGGAACTACCCGTCTGGGAGCGCTGCATCTTCAGATTGGACGACGTGATGCTGCCGCGCTGTCGCACCGAAGCCTAAATCAGCGTCAGCATCTCCATGTCAGCATCAAAATCCCTCTTTTGACTCACTGCTCGCGGCCTGTGCAGCATGCCCACACTAAAGTCCCATAGCAATAAGCGACAGTCTTCTCCCACACTACCAATCCGATAATTGCGCTCGTCACAACGCCATGGGTCAAATTGCACAGCAGTCACCCACGAGTTGTGTCCTTGACAACGTGCCACCAGCATGCTATCCTCCAACGACCATATCGACACCAGGTCGTCTTGACCTCCCGTCACCACATATCGCCCGTCTGGCGACCAGCATACACACATCATCCCACCATAGTAACTCATGTAGTGGTGCAACAGCTTTTCTCGAAGAAAGTCCATGATTCGGAATGACCCATCCTCGGACACTACCGCCAGGTGCCGGCGATCGGGGGAAAACTCAAACGCGTTGACCTTTGACCGCGACACTTGCCAGTAGGATACGGGGTTCGTCTTCTGGTTCCTGGAGTTGACAGACTTTTTAATGGTCAAGAGCGCCTTCAGCTTCTTCTCCCCCTCACTCAAGCTGTCGTCTGAGGGTGGTGACGACGGGACTTCTTCTGGCACAAACACGGCATCTTCTTTCTCCTTGTCGTAGACAATCAGACTGCCGTCCATGTGCGCGGCCAGAAACAGATTTTCACTGTTTGGCAGCCACCGTATGTCCGACACAGCCGTTGCATTGATGATACCGTTCTTATTGATGCGCGCATATTTTTGCGACATGGGCTCATACCAGATAATGTCACCCGTGGAGAAGCCCATGATGATGTCCAGGTGGTTTGGCCCTTTTGTGATCTGGTTGATATCGTGACATAGCGCATGCGCCTTGGTGAAGAGTATCTTTGTCAAATGCTCCTCTTTTGTAGGTGACGTCAGGTCTAGCCATTGGAACGCGCGGTTGATGTTTGCAAAGGCGTACAGGCCATTTGGATTGTGTTCTTGCAGCCGTTTTGTCAGCGACTCGTGTGGAATGACTCTGGACACAAACGACGAGTTGCTCTTGACGATGTTGCTCTTGGGTTTTCGTCTCTTGGACGGGTCCTTGGAGTCTTTACCGTTGACCGTAGCCAGTGCCTGATTTCCCTCGCCAAACACGGGTGTCTTTAGACCGTCCCAAGGTGCTGCTGCAAATCCGTTTACGCCATGAGAGCCCACATCACTTGCTTGACTGTTCGACTCGTGCGGAGACTCCTGGATGCTCTGTGGGACCTGGGATCGCGTCGAGGTGCGCGTGCCGAATCTATACAGCTGGGATTGCGAGGGTTGGCGGGGCGCGAGAGCGACGAGGGAAAGCTTGGTACCGGCCGTGGGTGGAGATACGGTCGTCGCAAGGGGATTGGGATTATGGACGGGAGCTTCCGAGGGATGGGGCGGGGGAGTGGCTAGGTGGAGGTCGTCGCGAAGCACATAGGTCCCTATCATGGCATCAGTGTAAGCGGCAAGCGTCATGCATCGGGGGGCGTTAGGCAAGCCAAATACCTTCTCCAACTACAAGTTGATATTCAGGGCCCGAGGGATGGGTGATGGTGTTGTTTGTTTCGATAAGCTGACCCGGTTGTGCGCCTGGATAGCCTCCGACAGGGTAGCGCGGCGGAGGGGGTAGCACGCTGTAAAACATCAGTCAAGGGCGCGCGGTGCATGTGGAACATGATAAGGACGCGATTGGCGGTTGGCAGGCGGTCAGCACAAAGGCTATGGCACTCACAACATCGTTGCAACTCAGGGCGGCGACAGTGCAATCTGTCTGGGCGATCGGCTCTGCGTTCGGCAGTAAAGTGATCCCTAGCTCGCTGTCGACAAGGAACAGGACGTAAGGCCGAGAGAGAGGGCGAGGGAGCGAGATACGTCGACGGGAGCGGGAGCACGCACACACAGAGGAGCAACGGTAGTAGCAGTAGCAGCAGCAGCAGCGGCGGCAGCGACAACGACGACGACAGGACGAGAGCGCGGACCATGCAACCGGTGGGATCTGGGGAAGTGGAAAGCGGAGACACTCGCCTCTCGGCTCCGTGCCGTGTTGCGCTGGAACCATGCCATGGCTCTCGAGGAGCGTACCATCCATGATCCTCTCTAGGTGTTGGTGGAGATGCAAATGGCATGGCGGGCGTGTGCAGGGGCGCGCTACAACGGCCAACCAGCCCGCCACTCATCCATGTTGCACCTCTACCAGCGACCACTCTTGCGGGGCGCGCTGGCGGGGGGCGCACCTGCGATCGTCTCCCACGTGTGCCAAGCCCGTTTGACAGCGGACACGCATGCCCTCCACTATGTACGCCCACCACCATTATTGCTTTGGCCATGGTCCACCACCATTCTCGACATCCCCCTGAGAGCCCTTGAGCGGCAGTGCGCCCGGACCCCTCTTCATCCGCCCCTTGCTCCTCCCTGACCCTCTGCGCCATCTACAAATTTGCTCCCCGCCTGAAATGCGATAGGTATGCAGCCGGGGAATGGCTAACGGTATGTGGAGTGTACCCTCCCGAGCCTCTACTCTCAGCTGACACAACCCCCTAGTACGAATATGCCTGTGCGGTGACGACGGCGTCGGCAAGAGCTCCATCATCACGTCTCTTGTCAAGGATGTCTTTGTCACAGCAAAGATCCAGCCTGTACTGCCACAGGTGACATTGCCGCCCACGCTCGGCACGCCCGACAATGTCACCACCACCATTGTCGACACCTCGGCCCTCCCCCACGAACGCCATGCTCTCCGCATGGAACTCCGCAAGTCCAATGTCATCCTCCTGGTATACTCGGACCACTACAGTTATGAGAGGGTCGCGCTCTTCTGGATGCCCTACTTCCGCTCACTGGGTGTCAACGTGCCCGTAGTGCTGTGCGCCAACAAGTCGGACCTGGCCTCCAACGGCACAACATCACAGGTCGTCTCGGAGGAGATGCTGCCCGTCATGAACGAGTTCAAGGAGATTGATTCGTGCATACGGGTCAGCGCCAAAGAGCACCACAACATCAACGAAGTCTTCTTCCTCTGCCAAAAGGCCGTCACACACCCGATAGCGCCTCTGTACGACTCCAAGGAGAATATGCTCAAGCCCGCGGCCGTGTCTGCGCTGCAACGTGTTTTCCATTTATGCGATACAGACAAGGATGGCTACTGGAACGATCAGGAGATCCACGACTTCCAGATCAAGTGCTTTGAGAAACCGTTGGGCGATGACGATCTGGCAAACATCAAAAAATCCATGGAACGGTTTGCGCCTGGTGCAACGGGCGAGTACGGCATGGACGAGAAGGGATTTTTGCTGTTGAACAAAATCTTTGCCGAAAAGGGGCGCCACGAGACAATCTGGATTATCTTGAGAAAGTTTCACTACACTGACAGTCTGAGTCTGCAAGATGATTTCCTCCACCCCAAGTTTGAGGTCCCTCAGTTTTCCTCGGCCGAGCTAAGTCCTTCTGGATACCGCTTCTTTGTTGACCTGTTTCTCAAGTTCGACATGGACAATGATGGTGGGCTGAATGACCGCGAGCTTGCAAATCTGTTTGCGCCCACACCGGGCATGCCGACATCGTGGGTTGATTCTGCATTCCCGTCGTGCACTGTGCGAAACGAGGCAGGTTACATTACATTGCAAGGATGGTTGGCCCAATGGAGCATGACCACATTCGAGGAGCCCAAGACGACATTGGCATACCTCGCATATCTTGGTTTTGAGAGCGGCGAGCGTGGCGGTATTACCAGCGCACTCAAAGTGACCAAAGCTAGGAAGCGGCGGAAGAAGCCTGGGCGAGTCGAGCGCAACGTGTTTTTATGTTATGTGCTGGGGTCAAGTGGAAGCGGAAAGAGCTCACTCCTTTCTGCTTTCCTCCAACGGCCATTCAGCCAGACATACCACCCCACGATCAAGCCCCGGTCGGCTGTCAACAGTGTGGAGCTCAAAGGCGGCAAGCAGTGTTACCTTATCCTGGAAGAGCTGGGTGAGCTGGAACCGGCCATTTTGGAAAATCAGGCAAAACTGGATGCGTGCGACTTGTTGTGTTACACGTATGATTCAAGCGACCCGACTAGCTTTGCGCACATAGTCGAGCTGCGAAAAAAGTATCCTCATCTAGACCAATTGCCAGCAGTGTATACGGCACTCAAAGCCGACCAAGACAAGACGATGCAGCGGTGCGAGCAACAGCCGGACGAGTACACGAGTGGGTTGAGAATGTCACCGCCGCTACATGTTAGCGCCAAGTGGAATAGTATCTCTGAGCTGTTTGTTCACGTAAGCCCCTTTTTTCGTTATGTAACACAAGGGTGAGAAGCTGACAACTTTTTTTGGCAGCTAGCTGAGAGTGCGACACACCCGTCGACTGCGTTTCCCAAGCAAGAGGAAGATGAGTACGACTACTTGAATCTTTCTTTAGCACTAGGGGCTGTTACATGCGCAGTTGCATCTGCCATTTTTGTCTGGAAGCGGCATAGTAATTCTTGACCATGCATGTACGTATGTATGTATGTATGTATGTATGTTTGTAAGTATGTATGTATGTACATGCTTGGCATATGCTGGGGCGTGCTGAGATGTACGTGTGTACACAGTACTAAGAGGCATGTACTTACCGCAGCGCACTTGAATGTGCTTGGGAGTTTGGTTTCTTAGTCTGTTCATGGACCATGAATCAAAGACTGTTTTCCAAGTTGTCAGAGAAGGGATACAGCTAGACGACCAACGAACCAGCAAGACAGGTGCTTGGCGCGTGGTGATGGTGTTGTGTAGCGTGTGCGTGGGCAGACTGGCGAGGTCCATCATGTAGGCGTAGGCGTAGCGTACCGTATTGTACGCGGCTGAAGTGCCAACGGGGGGAGTGTACAGCATACAGGATTGGCTCCCACGAGCGACACGCCCATGGAGGCGCCGCCATGCAGGGTGACAGGCAATGCTGAACATGCAACCCAGGACGGCGGCTGTTTGGGCAGAGCAAGTGGAGCAGAAAAACCAACGAGTGAAGACGTTCCCCCTTGAGGCATGGCGAGTCATGGCATGGCTTTATCGGGTCTTCTCCGCTGAGGTAAACGCTCCTAACGCAAAGCGGCGCTAGCCTGGGCCTGCCTGACAACTGTGTGCACCTGGGACCACGACCGCACCGCATTGTCTTGCCTGCTGGTCATGGTTGCTCTCGCTGTGCCTTACAAGACGCCTGACGCCTTTGCTCATCCCTCTGCCTGTCGTTCGTTACCCGTGGATGTCCTCGGCGCCCCAGCGCTGCCCTAATCAAACGAGGCCGTGGCATTTGAGCCAGCCCGTTCACCCTCCCTCATCCTTGTCCTCCGCAACCCTCGCGATATGGTGAGTCTCTCCTCCCTCCCTTGCCCGCCCTCGCAGCGCGCACATTGCCTCTCCCACCAAGCCAGACACATACATAGATGCAGCACTGCACACGAGCAAGGGGCAACATCAGTAGCAGAAGAGGAAGATGTGGCATTGCTGGTGCTGCTTCTGCTGCTACTGCAGTACCGGCAAAAGTCCGCACAGCCCATCCAAACGCCCAAGCTGACCACGTTTCGCACTCCCACAGGCAACCGATCGAGCACAAGAGCTGGACCGCCTGTACCAAATGCGGAACCCGCCCCGCCGAGGCCACGCGCCCCAGATTTCCATCAGCGATGACAATCATCACGTCACCGAGGCCATCGGCGACCTCTACGGCGGAGACAGCGACACTGAATCCAACAGACGCAGCCTGAGGCCCCTCAGCTTCGTGCCTAGCCCCAACGGCGACTCTATCCAGTCGTTTGGTGCCTTTGAGGCCTTTGACCCCTTCCCCAACGCCCCTCCGGCCAGGTCCCCGTTGCGGCCCCAATTGTCCTCCGACCACCCCGCCACCCCAGCCAGCCCATACAATGGTTCCGACGCGCCCCAAAACAAGGTTGCTATGGCTAGGGACTCCTCCAACGGCGGCCACATGTCTCCCCCACTGTCTCGCTCAAACTCGGGCACCGCCTCGCACCAGTTTCCCCTCAATGATCTCGACTACGAGTCGAGCCCTGCCGGTCTTGCGCAGGAACTGAGTAACCTGCAGGCTATCCGGAGGATGTCTATGGGCGTCAATAGTGCCGACCCGGATCTGCCATCGTTTCAGTCTGCCAACTCGCCCCCGTCGCCCCCAGCCATATTGGAAGAAGACGAGTCGAAGCTGTTTTGGGTCCCCGCCCGATTGCATCCCGAACTGGCACCCATGGAGTTCAAAACATTCATTGAAGACAAGATTGACAAGACTAGACGCCGCTCGGGAGATTCGGACTCGCTAAATCCAGACGCTGCTCTCGGACGTCAGGGTTCAGGAGCTGGGTTGCGGCGGAAGAAGTCGATGCTCTCCAGACAGATCGACACTGGTGCAGGCTACAAGGATGGGGCTGAGAGGCTCGAGAGGAAACGCTCTGGTGCCAGACCCAACGGAGGGCTGGACAATCTCCAGGAGCTGGAGAACATCCAAGAAGATCCCGTGTCACTCATAAGGCGCATGAGCATTGATCACAAGACCTTTGGTGGCGAAGGTGAGATGGCCGATGACGGAGATTTGCCCATTGTCCCGGGCAGCAAAATGGGTGGCATGGGAACGCTGAAGCGATCCACACGCACCACCTATAGACGAGGCAGTATACGTAAGGGAGGCCCGGCCCTTTCGCGGCGACTGGTTAGCGGCCGGCCGGCAGAGACAGACACCGAAGACTCTCCTTCTACCTCGCCTATACAGTCTACAGAAAGCATACCCGAAGTCCCCCCCCTACCTCTCTCCCGTACTCATTCTGAACCCGTTAACTCAGCGTTTGAAGGGTCGTCCAGCAACTTTTCAAGGCCTCCACCGAATCGCACGACTTCCAACATCGAAAGACCGGGCTCGGCAGAAGAAGCTCCTGGTTCAGCTTCTCCTGAGCAGAAATCATCTCCTCAGCCAAGACGCTTCCATTCAAGAATTGCTTCCAACGGTCGGACCACAGCACCTCTGCCAGGATATGTTACTCCTCAACAACAGGTGCCCCAGATTATCGAGACACCCCCTCAGCAAGACCAAAGACAACTGCAACTACCTGAACGCTCCTCTTCACGTCAACTTCCGCCTCCATCTCAACAACAACTAGCTGGTCCTCGTAGCTATCCACAGCCTCAGCAGCCGCCTTCAAACCAACAACGCCAGCCCCCTGCAAGCCGGCAGAATCGCCATGCTCAGGCTGCACAGGCCTCTCCTATCAAACCCTCCCAATCACTCGACGACCTCGTAGGCCATGGATCGCCAATGCCTGGCACTAGCAATCGGGTCGATTCCTTGTCAATCATTCCCAACGCTCCTGATGACAGGAAGTTGGAAAAGAAGTCCAAAGACAAGAAGGACAGCTCCGAAGGTCCCAGAAAAACAAGCTGGGGATGGTTTAGTGGCGACAAGGAAAAGGAAAAGGACAAGAATGAAAAGGACAAGGACAGGGACACTGCCAAAAAGACTAAGAACAAGCTTATTAAGCCCCAAGAAAAAGGACACGATGACACCAGACTCGATCTGTTGCAGACATCCATACAGGGTGGTGGCCGTGGACGCGAAAGCGTGGTACTGGACCGTGAAAGTGTTAAACTTGAAGAGGAGCGCAAAAAGGAGAGTGCCAAGAAGACTGCTGGCGATGGCAAGAAAGAGAAGGAACATGGTTTGTTATCAAGTATATTCGGAGGTGGAAAGAAGAAGGGCGAGAAAGAGTCGTCTCACAAGAAAAATGCCTCTCGTGGACTGTCACCAGACCCCCCGGTACGCATCTTGAAGCCCGACATCGACTACAACTGGACTCGGTTTTCGATTCTCGAGGAACGTGCCATCTACCGCATGGCTCATATCAAACTTGCGAATCCCCGTCGTGAGCTCTATTCGCAAGTTCTGCTAAGTAACTTTATGTACTCGTATCTTGCAAAGGTGCAACAAATGCATCCGCAAATCTCCATTGGCAACTCGAAGCAGGCGAAGCAAGCTCAACAAGCCCAGCAGGCGCAGCAAGCGGCGCAGCAAAAGAAAGAGCAACAACTGCAGCAACAACAACAGCTGCTGCTGCTGCAGCAGCAACAAGTCGCGCAGCAACCACAACAAGCGCCTCAGCAGCAGCAGCAGCAACAGCAGGTACAGCCAGAAGAGTTTGCTCAATACCAGCGGTACCAGCAGGTAAGAATATCTTTTTCATATTTACGGAGCCTGGCTAACGGAAATTCAACAACAACAGCAGCAGCAACAGCAACAGTACGAGCAGCAAGAAAAGACTCAGGAGTGGCCTAGCGTATATCAGCAACAAGAAAATGGCTTCTCGCCGCAACCCCAGCAAAATGGGAACCATCAGAAAAGTGCCTCTCAAGGTGCCTCGTATAACCAAAACCCACGCGACTCGCACCATTCCAACTACGGCGTAAATGGCGGTAGCGGTGGTGGCAGTGGCAGTGGCGGATACAGTGTTGCCAACGCCCAGAACTACTTGGGCCAGCCGAGTAACGGTAGCTACAGTCATTATGCTGAGTCTGGTCAGGGGGCGAAGACAGCTGATGATGACATGTGGTAGTCACCCGCTCGGGAGTAGTAGGGATACAGGGTGGACGATAATGGTCATTTAGTCTCCCTGGAATTACATCTGGTTTTCTTTTTCTATATTTATTTCAACTTCTGTGTAAAGTATTCTGGTGTGTCTTGTTTTATTGTGTAGTTCTTTCTAGTTGTGGATGTAAGGGTGGATGGGGATTGGGTACACTTGGGCGTTAGGAATTGCAGCGAATAATGTTGATTTGAAATAGATGGCAGCAAAGAAAGAAATAGGGTAAGCTCAGGAATCAGATGAAGCACGCGTTCTCAAGAGACACAAAAAGTGTGGCATCGATTTGGTACAGAGTTCAGATTAAGCACTGGGGCGTGTGATATGGGAGGCATGGTTATCTGTTTTTCGTCTTGGAAGAAATTAAAAACAGATTCTGTACGTCCAGATAAAGTAATCCAAATACATTCTGACGTCATTCCTCTCTTATCACAATGCATCACGTAAACATGTGCTTACCCATGCGTTTTGAATCCTACACCCCTCTTCCAGACACACTACTACCCAACTACTACCAAAACCAAGAGCGTATATTAGCAAAAAAGAAAAAGGAGAAAAAAAGACACCATGTCCAGTATCCCCGACCTCTCTACAAAACTAACTCTCATCTACCCCGCGACCTCCTCAGCCCCAGAAGAATCCACAAGCACCCAATCCCTCATCTCCGCCCTCAACCTCCAAAAACACATCGAAGGCGGATACTTTGCTGAGCTAGATAGGAACCCTTTGCTCATTCCTAACCCCTTTCTGCAGCCTGGTAACGGAAAAGAGAAGGAAGAAGGGGAGGTAGTAAAGAGGACGGCAGAGAAACCGCTATCAGGCGATGACGCAGTACGGAATGCGAGTACGAGTATTTACTATATGCTTTCACCGGGGTCGCCGCAGGGGTGTTTTCATAGGAATAGGGGGAGGACGGTATGGTTGTCTTCCCTTTCTCTACACCCCCTCACCCACTTATCCCCCCCCCTTTTTTTAATTTTCAAGACTGTTTATGGAAGAGAAGGGGTGCGCATGTACGAGATTAGCTAAGTAAAGAAATATTAGATTCACACACTCATCTCCGGGCGCGGCCGCTATGTCCTGATTCACGCGGATGAAGCGGGGACGACGAAGCGTGTGGAGAGTTTCATTGTAGGTATGGATTTTGCGCGGGGAGAAAAGAGTGTGTGGGTTGTTGAGGGGGGAAAGTATAAAGCTAGTTTTTTGCTGGATGGAGCGGAGGGGGAGAGGTTGTTGATAAGTGAGGTAAGTTTATCGTTTACTATCTTTGCTGTTCTTTTTTGAGGAGGAAGTGGGATGCTGATGCTGAAGATGTAGACTGTCATTCCGGGGTTCGAGTACTCGGATCATGATTTCTTGACGTTGGAAGGGTTCAGGAAGATTGTGAGTCCAGAGCAGGCCGAGGAGCTGGAGTGGTTGGTGCGCAAGTCGTAAACTAGATGCGCTACGAGATATTACAATTGTACTCCAAACATGCAAATGTCACTCTTTAAAAAAAACAAGGTATGCAGCGCAGCTAGATGCTAAAAAGCCATCTTGTACGCCAGCTCTGATATGCCCCTCCAAATATGTAACGTGTTTCATTAGCGAGTTGCTCACGCCCCACCACGTTAACATCAACACAACAACGTGTAATGCCTCGGCCACACAACATATAATTCTCTTATACTGAAGCAGACGTACAGCTTGCTTTATTTGAAATCCGTTCTCAGCGTGATCTAAGCCAGAGACGCGTTGCAGCAATCTACAACGTACCTCAAAGGGTCCTATCGTACCGACTTACTGGGAAGCGCTCTCGACGCGATTGCAAGGCGAACTCAAAGCTTCTAGACAGGCTAGAGGAGGAGTCAATAGTTCTACGTATTCTTGAAAAGTATGAACTAGTATTTGCGCCTACGAAAGCTGCCGTTCGAGATATGGTAGATAAACTACTTCGGGAACGGGGCGGCAAGCCTACTAGCAAGAGCTCAGTTGACAACTTTGTTAAGCGTACTACTGAGCTCAAAAAACGCTGGAGCCGTCTATACGATCACTAGTGAGCTGCCTGCGAGGATCTAGCAGTTATTTAGCGCTGGTTCGACCTGGCAAAGAACACAAAAGAGAAGTAGGGGATTTTCGACAATGATATCTACAACTTCGACGAGACTGGCTTTATGATGGGCAAGCTTTTATCACAGATGGTCACCACAGCCTCAGAGACTCGTGGGAAAGAGAAATTAGTACAGCCCGGCAATCGTGAGTGGGTAACTGTGATCCAAGGCGTTGGAGCGTTAGGCCGCCAGATCCCACCCTTCGTTATCTTTGCGGGCAAGGTCCTTATCAACACCTGGTTTCAAGATCTACCTCACAATTGGATTCTTGAAGTTAGCTCAAATGGCTGTACAAACAATCAGCTTGTGATTGCCTGGCTAAATCACTTTGAGGCGCATTCCAGGCAGCATACTATTGGGGGATACAGACTGCTTATTGTTGATGGTCATGAGAGTCATATCTCAGTTGAATTCCAAGATTACTGAAAAGAGAGAAACTTTGTCCTCCTTTATATGCCCGCACACCTGTCGCATTTGCTCCAGCCTCTAGATGTTGCCTGCTTCTCGCCGTTAAAGCGCGCGTACGGTGACTAGATCTCAGCCTTGGCGTGCAACCATGCTCACTGCATTAGCAAAGAAGCCTTTCTCCCCGCCTTTAAAGCTGCTCATAATAAGGCAATCTCAGAGAAGAACATTTAAGCAGGCTTTAGGGGCGCTGAGATGGTCCCACACAACCCACAGGTTGCGATTTCAAAGCTTGATGTGAGGTTGCGTACGCCAACGCTACTAAAGCAAGACAACGTTGCTTGGGAGGCGAAAACACCATGTAACGCGAAGGAGGTAGAGACTCAAAGTATGCTCATTCGACAGAGGATAAGAAATCGACTTATTTCTTTTGCAAGTTCTTTAGATGAGCAGGTACGGCAGCTAAGTAAAGGTGTCCAGAAAATAGCACATAATATGGTGTTATTACAAGAGGAGCATACACGCATGCGAAGCGTAATTGAAGAGCTAACAAAGCGCCGGAGTCGAAAGCGGCGATACGTACGGAAAGAGGAGATTCTTACTGTTGGCGAGGTACAGGAAGTATTAGCTGAACAGGTGGGTAGCAGTCGTGGCGACGGCGAGAGCGCGTCGAAGAGGGTGCGAGGAGAGAGGCGGTGCGGGCGTTGTAAGGAGACTGGACACATCGCGCATACCTGTACAGTAGAAATAGAAGAGGCAATCGATAGCGATAGTTCTATAGAATAAATTGGCGTACTATGACTTTCAAAAAGCTATGATAAAAGTGTGTAATACGATAGTAAGGTTAATGTGGTTGTGGGGCGTGAGCAACTCGCTTATGAAATACGCTATTCAAAACAACAGCGCAAACCTATGTTTGCGGCTCCCATGCAAATCCATCACACCATATGCTAACATTTGCATTTTTGTCATTAATCATGAGTGCCTTGCCTGCAATGCAAGTCGTGATCTATACACCTAAGCCGGTTTCATACCGTTGAACAGGGTATCAAGCCTCAACTCATCCAGGTCAGTCGACCATTCGCGTGTCTTCGGCAATGTCACTTTCCATCCTCTGTCTTCCATTTCTTCGAGTATGGTTGCAACTTTGCGCTCGCCGTCGTCGATGTCTGTGGCGCAGATGACGAAAGTGGTCAGGTAAAACATGGCGAAGGGGTACTTTGAGTTTAGGAAATGCTGAATATAGTATTGCCATGCATTCGCAGATGAAGGTCGATCAAATGCTGTAATGGTGTTAGGATTTGGATTGGAATTCAGATTTGTGTAGGGGCTCGGGAGAAAACCTTACGCATTGCGTTCCATCTATAAACATGGCCTTCCCATGTCCCAAAGTTCAATCCACTCTTGCCCAGGCTCTTGATTGCAGGCATGGGCCATGCGCAATAATGTGTCTGTATCGAGCCCTTTGCCATAATGGCATTTGGATGTTTTTGCTTGTACTTTTCCGCGAATTCCCTCAGGCAGCTGGCTGGTGGTATGGGGAGTGACAGTGAACGTCCGCTTTCAGAGACTTCAGTGGCTGTTTCGTATGGGAAGTAGAGATCAGGTGCGCCATCAGCAGCCTGAATAATGACCGGACGAGTCTGCGGCTCCTCGTACTCTGTCATGAGTGTGACTATGCCGTATCGCTCCATGTCTTCAATCACGCGTCGAATGAAGCGGTTATCGTCTCGAGAAATGTCATCTGCAGTAAGTTTCTTCTGCTTCTTGTCAAGCATCTTACGGTCTGGATTGTAACATCTCCATCGATTTCCCTCATACTGTACCTCGCCTGGCGGCGGGTATCGCATTTCGGTTGTACATTCAATCTGAATCTCCTCCAAGAAGATTTCTTGTACAGAAGGCGGTATGATTTCGCGAATAACTCGTTTGGCCATCTGCCTAGGCGATGGATCGCCGATGAGCATCATGAGTGTGTCCTGTACAATGTCGATGAGCCGGAAAGGTAGTCCAACTTCCCGGTCGATTATTATAAACTGCCATGAGTCGACCACTATCGGGTCGTACATGGTAGTCTTCTTCATGCGCAAGTTGTCCTTGATTTCTTCTAGCTTCAACGTTGTGTTGTAGTCGGCTTTCTCTAGATCATCCAGGTTCATTGCCGAACGATGGCGGCTGATGAACAAATCAGGTTCGGTGGGGTGCACAGTAGCATCAGCATGGGTACCCTCATAGACGACAAGGTACAAAGTTGAAGTTCGTTTTCGAAGTTCGTCCAGGAAAGCTTGTGTCAACGGGTCACCGATAGCCATCTGCCCACACAGGTAGTTGCGTGATTCACGTTGGACCCACAACTGACCTTCTTGTCGGAGCCCCACATTCGTTGTAAAGTCTCCTTTGCTGGTTGGTATGAATCCCATGTAAACGCCTGTTGAGCATTCGCTCATGATGCTAGCGGGATCGTACCAATGATCGTTGTACAGTCTCATCATCAGAAGCTTGCAAATGGTTGTATAGTCTTCAAAGTTGGAGCAAATACTGGCAAGTGTCCAAGGTGTAAGTAAATTGGGGAACCAGCGGTAACTGTAGCATATTAATGATATTCTTTATAGAATAATTCCTTCTTACAGGATATCCCAACAAGGCTTGGTCATCTTCAGTCCTTCAGTCGTACTTGGTATGGTGCCACCGAGTAGTTGGATTGTTTTGATGTCACCGCCAGCCAGAGTCTGAGCGCAAATTGCCACACGCAGATATTGGACAGCGTGGGGACGCCAGGCCTTTTCAAAATAGTCGCAGTACTCTTCAAGTTGACTTGCCTGGCATCCCATTAAAAAATCATTGATGCACTTTGAGCGAGTGGCATGCTCAAGGGTTGAAGCCTCGCTATCGTTCAGGACCATGATGCGAAACCAGGCGCGGATAATGTCTGTGCCGTTGTCTGGGATGATCTGCTCCTTTTGTTCAGGCGACTTGCTCTGCTTGCGCGAGTCATCCAGATCGGGCACGATGCTATATAGACGACGGACACTGTCTGCGCAGAGATCCTGGTAGAAGTGCTTGAGGACAAGGATGGTTCCATCGTCCGGCATACCTTGGAGCGAGTCGATTGGTATTCTGGGATCAAGTGGCGATCTCAGAATTGTGATAGTTTCTCCCAGACTGACTCTATCGGGATGTGGAGTACCAGTGTGTACACCGGGAGTCTCTGGAGTTGGACCACGCTGCAGGTTTTGCACTGTCTTGAATTTTAGACAAGCCATTACTGATAAGAACGTTAAGACTTACTCAGCAAAGAGTCTGCCAGCCCTCGTACATCGGCTTCCAATTTTGCAAGCCATTTGATGTAGTCTTGAATGTCTCCGCCGCGGGGATAAAACCGGTCTCTTATCTGTCGCCGGAGATCTACAGATTGGCGTAGTTTCATAACCTTTTGTTTTGCAACATCAAGGCTGAGAACTACGATCCTCTCTGCTTCTTTCTGAGTTTTACCCCATCGTGCATTCAAGTCCTTCCATTCCTCGTGATGTCGTTCGCACCATGGCTCGCTCGTCCCTGAAGGCAGTGCCATCCGACATGCACGTCCG
Organism: Bipolaris cookei; assembly: GCA_002286855.1. NCBI lineage: Eukaryota > Fungi > Ascomycota > Dothideomycetes > Pleosporales > Pleosporaceae > Bipolaris > Bipolaris cookei. The sequence goes on from NRSV01000026.1 coordinate 382,486, forward strand.
TCCGTGTCGACCGCTTCACAGGCCGCACCGAGAGCTGCTGGTGAGTCTGGGATGTCACTCAGACGAAGTAAGCGACGCGTGTTGCCTCGGAAGGCGGGCCGCTTCTCTTGCAAGCTGCTTATGCGAAGTTGTAAGCTCATGGTGGAGAGAATGAGGGTTTGCGACAAAGACTTGCGACCAAGGAGGAGGAGAGACTTAGGCCTAAGATATCACTCCTTCGCTCTCAAATTTTGGGCATCGGCTAGCAATGCACTTTCCGTACTGTCGGTAGGGGCTATGCGGGGTCCACGGCGCGGCATGGCTATCAGGCTGTGCTGTTCATTGCGGCACGGTTGACAGCAAAGCTCAATGACATGGTGCATACTGTATTCAGCTATGTCTTTTTTGTTGCTTGGAACAGGGAAAGCTATTGGGCAACATGGTAGACTGATGTCCCACACGATCCAGTAAGATTCAACTAACTTGCTGTATCACAGGCATTGCATTGTGTTCAGAAGGCGTGATAAGGGAGGTGGGCGGATGTAGAAAGCGCCCCGCGCGGCAAACAACCAATACCAGCGAGGTAAACTAACACCAGCTGATGTTTAGCAGGATCCAAAGCCCTCCACTCAGCGCAGCGTTCATTATCCAGTCATTTTGCAAGGAGGGTGTGGCTCCCTTCCTGCGAAGCGCTTAGGCTGAAGTCCATGCGCTTGAGCGGTCCTATGGTAAACTCTCCGCTACCGTGCCTCACCCGTACACAGCCTTTGCCTTCTGCAATTTCTCACAAGAGGGTCGGCTTGTGCCATGCAATCCTTCACAACTCTGAAATTGGTAAGTGTTGATCAAAGTGAGCCGCGCGACTGTTGCGTCAATACCAAAGCATCTTGTTAGATGTCCGTCTCTACTGCACGGCTCCCTTGGCGAGGTGCTCAGTCTGCCAGGCTGCAGGACGGCTTACGCCCGCAAGCGCAAATCCTCCAGTTATCAGTCGAGCTCAGTATGGATGGCCCGTGACAGCCTTGTCGCATGTTCTGGGTGGTGCTCTCGGTTGTGACAAACCCAGCAGATTGGTGGGCCGGGCTAAACCTCATGGCGGCTACAGAGCGCTTATGTAGGTGTAGGAGCGCTGTGAAGAAGGGCACTACGAGCCGTCACGCGCCATCCGGACGGCCCGGACAATCGACTGGCCCCTTCATTTACCAAAATATGATCTCCTGAGTAACTGCTTTTCAATGTATTGATGACGATCGATTGCGCCGAGGACAGTTCCTGTTGTCACGCGGTCCAGGTATTGGCGGGATCAGAAGTTGCGCGCCGTTGAATCCGAATGCATGTCATGACTAGTTTCGCCGCGGCCTAGCATCCTCGGCCACGGATCCTTCACTATGATTCTCTGCAGGCAAGATTAGCCACGGCAGTCTACTACCCTACATATTTCTGTTCTGCAAGGTTTTCCTACATACACACAATTTAGAGGAGGCTGGAGACGATGATGGGGGCTGAAAGGTTTAGAGGCTGACATGGCTCACGATTGCACGTTTGTCACGCTCGGCTGAATGGTTGGCGCTTGATGAGAAGAGGCGGCGAGTTGGACGCCTTGTCAATGGTTCAACGCGACCCTTGTTTGGCTAATGGCAACACCAGGGTGTTGTTATGGTGACGCGTTGGTTTTACAGGAGTGGCTCACTGGTGATAGCGCATCAAGAGCGTGGTTGGTGATGTTGGATCAATATTACTCGAGTTTGTATTGCCGTCAAGGCTGTAGAAGGTCAGGTATGGCAAAGTAAGGGCCATCTTCAATCCGCACTGACGGCATTTGCTTGTTACTTGCCCCACAGTGCCTAGTTCGGAAGGACTAGGCCCTACCCAGCTCAACGTCAATTTTGCTACGCTCCACCATTTTGACTCAATTTTTCTCTACAACAACATGTCGCAACGCTTTGGGACTTACGCGTAGATTGAAGAGCGTATCGGAATTGCTAGTGTCTAGTTATATAGTGGTTTTTGTACAAATATACGCGTAGCAGTGGACTATAATCATGTGCCCTACAGCAAGTTCCAAAAACACATCTCAGGCCGCACACCAAAAATGGAACGCGCCGCACCAAATCGAAGGCTCAATCAACAACAGGAGGCTGACCTAAAGGCCTATATTACTCGCTGCGACGCGTTATACATGTCTCCTCTTATGCCGCAGCTCATCTCTGCCGTGCAGCGGATCCTTGATCTCGAGCACCCAGATGGCAAGGCGCCGCCTATAGGTAAAAACTGGATCTCACGATGGCTGGCGCGCAACCCAGACTGCCACGGCAAGAAGCAGAAAAAACAGGAAACAAAATGCCTGGTGGCTAACACAGTAGAGATCTACGAGAGGCACTTTGCCGCCCTGAAGCGCGCGATTGATGGGTACGCTATAAAGCCTGGAGCCCTATACAATATGGAAGAGACAGGCCTCTGTATGAGCGTCGGAGGCCAGCAGTATACTGCAATGATGGCTGGCGACGATGACGTTATACGATCACCCCTCCGATACAAATCGCGAGTCTGTTACAGTCGTCGAGACCATTGCTGCCGACGGCTCAGTACTGGCACCATTCATCATTCTTAAGGGCAAAGTATAACTCTTAAAATGGTATACCAATACAAAGTTACCTGACGACTATATGGTGGCTATTTCTGAGACGGCGTATAACAATGACAAGCTCTCTCTTGAGTGGATTCGACACTTTGACACCTATAGTCGTCGCCATCAAATAGGCACCTGGAAGCTATTAATTTTTGATGGATTTGGATCTCACGGCACAAAGGAGCTTATTGATTTTGTGACGACAATAATATAGTACTTTTCTCACCCCCTTCCCATACATCTCACAACCTACAGCCTCTTGACGTTGGCGTTTTTTAAGCTTATAAGAAGCACTACAGAGGCGTCGTCGAGGGTATTAACGCCTGAGGAGATGAGCTATCTCTTTCAAGCCTCCGAGATGCCTACACCTACAACACCCCGCTCCTTTGTTGCGTACACTCGTAAAACGTAAAAGCTCTATGAGTATACTGAGTATATGCTGAGTAATCGGGCTGCGCGACCTGTCAGGGCGTCAGTTATACTTGGTTTGAATTACCATCTCGCGACTGATGAGCTTGCCAAGACTACAGCTGCTGCCCGCGAGAGGGCTCAGCGCCAGGGCAATTCACAATTGACGATTCAGAAAGTAGGTGTAGTTACAGATAGAGACGCGCGAGAGGCCATCTCTCAAAAAGCTAAAATCGTTGAACAAAAGGCTGTACGCAAGGCTGTGAGGGAGACGAGACGGCGCCTTCGAGATGCCACCCAGCAGCCAACACCTGCCTCCGCAGAGGCCTCAACACCAAGTCAACAGGCCCCAGTGATGCGCTTTATACATTGAGAAATACCTCCCACTTAGTATCTACAACAAGTATACAATATTTTGCGCGTATGCGCAATTAATTTGCTTTACAAATCGTGTGGGTTGACGATCTTGACATTGAGCTGGTGATTGACGTTGAGCTTGGGTAGGGCCTAGTTCTTCCGAACTAGGCACCGTGGGGCGAATACCCCACAATCCGGCATACCGATTGCGGCCTGGTACACCGTTCATCCGAGGTCTAGCTGAGATGGGGACTACAGCTCTAAACAGCAATCTTGAAATTCCACGTCTCCTATAGAATGTACTTCTCTTAATTTTCGTCATCTACTTCACTCTCTGGAATCGAGGAGTCTTTCGATTGTGGCATTGACAGCATTGGACCTGGTACCCGTACTTCTATACGTTCATACACCCCCGCCTATCCCCACACGTCCTAACAGAAGACCCGCGAATCAGTCGAACAATGGCAATATCGCCAGCAATTCGTATCGCTCCTTCGCGTGCAGCAAGGGCTCTCAATCTCCTTCGAACCGTACAATACACGCATCCCCCATCATGCCCCTGCCATTCCAATCCCAATTATCATCAATCGCCGTCCACTGTCCAGCAAGCACGCCGACATCTCGCCACACCGCTAGATCATTCACAACAAAAAGAATATGCGTTCGAGATGGCGGCCTCTAGCATTCGCTTCGGGCCAGGATGTACGAAGGAAGTCGGTATGGACTTTAAGAACATGGGCAGCAAGCGCGTCATGGTCGTCACAGACCAAAATGTAAGAAAGCTGGACGCGATGAAGCAGGTCATCGAAGGGCTTGAGCGGGAGGGAGTAACATATGAGATATTCGAAAAGGTCAGGGTGGAGCCTAAGGACCACAGCATAAGGGAGGCCATTGATTTCGCAAAGCCATGGAGGCCTGATTCTTTCCTGGCTGTTGGCGGAGGCAGTGTAATCGATACTGCCAAGTTGATGAATCTCTACACCACTTTCCCCGAAGCAGACTTCTTGGACTTTGTCAACGCACCACTCGGCAAGGGATTGCCTATCCCTTCGAAGCTCTTCCCTCTCATCGCAGTCCCAACAACTGCAGGAACGGGTTCTGAGACAACTGGTACCGCCATCTTCGATCTGGTCTCCAAGCGGGCAAAGACTGGTATCGCACATCGCAATCTGAAGCCCACGCTTGGAATAGTAGATCCAATAAACACACGCACTATGCCATCGGCTGTTCATGCGTCTTCGGGTCTTGATGTCCTCTGTCACTCTCTGGAATCCTGGACCGCGATACCATACTATGAGCGCACTCCCAGACCTACCAACCCCATCAATCGTCCCGCATACCAAGGCGCGAATCCCATTTCCGACATATTTTCTCTCAAGGCTCTGAGGGATACTGTCAAGTATCTACCGCGTGCCGTCAAAGACCCCGAAGACCATGAGGCCCAATCACAAATGCTCTTAGCTGCAACCCTTGCCGGTGTTGGTTTCGGTAATGCAGGTGTCCATCTCTGCCACGGAATGTCATATCCTATTTCAGGTCAGAACCCAGGGTACAAGCACGCCGGCTACGAGGTTGACCACACCATTATTCCGCACGGAGTCAGTGTTGCAGTAACAGCGCCTGCAGTATTCAAATTTACTGCCGCATCGAACCCAGAGCGTCACTTGGCCGCAGCCGAAGCTTTTGGCGTGGACATTTCAAATGTCAAGGCAGAGAGTGCTGGAGAGGTATTGAGCGAAGCATTGGCAGAGTTCTTGATCAAGCTCGGTGATCAGCCCCGAGGTTTGAAGGCACTTGGTTTTGGTTCAGAGCATTTGGACCAGCTGGTTGAAGGCACGATTCCACAGGCAAGAGTGTTGATGTTGGCGCCAAATCTGGAGACACAGAATGTGGATGCGGAGAGGGAGCAATTGCGGGGCCTTTTTGAAGAAGCAATGGAATACTAACACGCTATTGCTGTCCATTTAGGTGCGCAGTGTTTTCTGGAGAGTACAATTAGTCATCTGATTTTGTACTGGAGGCATGACAAAAAGTATTGGGAATAACAACAGAGTGTGGTGCTTCCTGTACTTGGCCAGGTCTACGATGCGGAACAAAGCGTGTCTTCGCCAGGGGCAATCACACATGTGTTTCAGCCTCACGGCCCCACCCCGCAATTCCTCCTTACTCCAGCTTTTTACCGTTATCAGCTATAAATGTTGTCTCGTATGAATATGTGTATATAAACATCTAGAGAGAATGGCTTTTAGCATTGTGGCATGTGAATGTTTATCCAAAAAAAAACAAGCTGCTTTTCAAAACGTTGAGAAGACTGATGTGTGCGTAGAGATCTTCACATCCACGGAACCACGAGAAAATCACCCATGGTCTTCACACCCAACACGTCACAGCGATGGCGCCGTAGAACCTCACCATTTAGGTTCGTGGTGTGGGGAAGAAGCGGTCCGTCTCACGATTTGGTTTCATCTCCTCGTCCGCAATCATTTTGCGTTTCAATCGCTTCGGCTAAGGATCCCCTCTGATATAATCCCATGATCAGGTCAACACTACTTATGATATGCCTTGTCTCCCCATATTTTCTTTGCCGTCTTGAAATTATCTCAAGATTTGTTTGAAACCCTGTAACAATGAAATCAATCATCGGGTTGAGCGCCCTGGGTGGAACCCTAGCATTATCGTCGAACGCACATATTGGATTCGTTGCGCAACAACCTCTCTTGCAGAATGTTTGCCCTGCAAACTTTATCCTTCACAACGAAGAATGCCGGCCCTCAGCACAGGTTACCTTGGCCACGCCGGCGCCGATTCTCGAATCAAACATCTCACAGATTGCGCAGTTCACAAATTCGCTGGAAGACGCGCAAAAATTAGCCTTACGAACTGAAAACTTTCCCTGGTCGTTTTGGCCTGAATGCTTTACTCCAAAAGACAATGACGGCGCAACCCCCTTTTGCGTCTTCACCAACACCAGTTTCGCATCCGGACGAGGCATATCAATCATCACCACCAAAACTATCGCCTACTCGATGCTAGAAAACCACGCATTCACACACCCTGCCTCCCTCCAACGCAGCAACAACTACCAAAACCCACCTTTCTACCAACACGAATTCCCCGGCAAAGGACGCGGCCTAGTAGCCAACAAAACTCTCAACCGCGGCGACCAAATCCTCGCCTCAACCCCCATCCTCATCACCGATGTAGACCTCGATGAACTCTCCGAGCCAGAACGTCTCGCCCTGCTCTACCGCGCCGTTGCTACCCTCCCACCCTCTTCCCAAACCCTCTTCTGGACCCTAATGGGCCGCTCCAAGCCCGGCGACGCCGACCCCCTCGACGACCGCCTCACCACAAACTACTTCGAACTGACCGTATCGGGGGAAACCTTATCCGGCCTCTTCCCAGAAATCGCAATGATGAACCACGACTGCAGACCAAACGCCGCATACTTCTTCGACGAAGACTCCATGACGCACTACGTGCACGCCATCCGGCCCATCTACCCCGGCGAAGAAATAACAATAACGTACATCAACAACGAAGTGACCCGCGTAAGGCGCATGGGCCGACTACGTACGAACTGGGGTTTCGAATGCGCGTGTTCGGCATGTAGTGCGCACCCGTATGTAACAGCGGAATCCGATGCGCGGGTGCTTCAGATTGAAGAAGTACAAAAAGCGCTGAATGACTGGGGTAATGCGTCGAGTGCTACGCCAGCGATGGCGGAGCTGCTGGTGAGTTTATTTGAGCAGGAGCGGTTGCATGCGGGGCTTGCGACGGCGTACCATCATGCGGCCGAGGTGTATAGTAGTTTTGGGATGCGGTGGGAGGCGGTGCGGTATGCGCGGAAGAGTCTGGAGCTTACGCTGTTGGATAAGGGATGGGCGGATCGCGATGTGGCGGCGACGAAGAAGATAGCGAATGAGCCGGAGGAGTCGTGGGCTTGGAAGAAGAGGGTTGGGCTTGTGAAGTCGGAGTCATCATCATGTGCATGTGGGAAGGGGCATTGAATCATCTGACAGAAGACATAATGGAGGGGCCTTGGCAAATTTTATTATTACTACTAACTTCGCCTTAGCTAGAAAGAAATTTTTTTTAAAAAAAAAGAATAAAAGGATAAAAAAAATACAGATTTCTATGGACAAAATTGCAAAATGCTTTGGGCATACCCGCTACCCGACCCTCGCGCCCCGGACCTTTGTGTTGAACACGGTGTTGCACTTCTCGCGTGCCTCTGATGCCGTGATCCTGAACGATTCGCCCGCACAGTTGCCGCTTGATGGCATACCACCGGCGTCGCAGAGTTTCTTGCCAGCCTCAGGTACAGAGCCTTGGAGTAGATTCGGCGACTCGATAATGGTAGCGGCCATGCCGCCAACGGCGTGGAAGTCGACGTGGCAGTGGAAGAACCACACACCAGGGTTGTCGGCTTTGAAGCGAATGACGGCGTATCCGTTTGCTGGGACGACCAGTCCGTCGCGCTTCGAGGGCACTTCGGGAAAGCCACCTTCTTGGCCATCCCAAGCACCGGCACCTTTGGCTACAACTTGGAAGACATGGCCGTGGAGGTGCATGGGGTGTGGTCGTCCATGAGGATTGTTCATGTGAATCTGGACAATTTCTCCGGATTGAATGATCCAGGGGTTGACTCCAGGGCCATATGTCGCCGGGTCCATGCTGCCAGTTGTCAAGGCGGTATAGAGCGTAGGGACCTTGGGGGCAACCCAAGGGTCAGCATTTAGAGGAGTACGCGTTCCAATTCCAGGGAAGTAAGTCTGGTTGGTCGTGAATTCAATTCGGTTGTTTACGGGCCCCAGAAGCTTCTGGCCATCTAGCGGCTTCACGTGGAAATCATCGAGTACGCGGTTTTCAGCGCGGGCAAAGTTGTTGGGCAATTCCCTTTCAATCGCTTCAACTTCTTCAATCATGTCATAGACGATTCTTCCAATAACGGATATGTCGTCCTGTGGGGGAGCAGCGCCTGGGAGCATGTCTGTGTCCATCGACGCGTGCCAATTGGACGCGCTTTTTGGATCGTCTTGGCCCTTGACTATTACACCATAACTCTGGCCAGCACAAATCACAATCTTATCAGTGTCTTGGGGCTGTACCTGCACACCATCAATCTCAACGACAGAAAGCGTGTAGTTGTCGATGTGGAACTGGCCACACGCAACTGCTGCAGTGTTGACGATGCGGAGCAGATATTTTTTTCCCTTAGCCAGTTTAAGGTCAAAAGGCTTGTTAGAGTCGTTGAAGAGGAAAGCGTTGGGTGAGTCAAATCTGGCGTCGGTATTATCGGGACTCATGTATGCATCAATCAACTCGGGCATAGAGCGATGAAACCTGCCATATGTAAGCTATGTTGTTTGTACCGGTTTTGAGGTACTCACCAATCAGACATCGACAAGAAGATCTGCTTATCGATTCCCAAGGTCTTCTCCCAAGCCCTGTCATGCACAATCATTTGGCCTCGAAGACCATCTGGGTATTGTCCTTTTTCATGCGCATGGTACCAATGTGTGCCAGCGGGATTCGCGACAAACGTGTAGGTGTAGGATTGTCCAGGATGAATAGGACATTGTGTAATGCCACTAGGTCCATCGGAGAGTTGTGTGCCAGTCTGCCAGATGCCGTGGAAATGGAGAGATGTAGTTTGATCTGGAAGTCCATTGTGTACAGTGATGGATAAGGTGTCGCCTACATCACACTCAATAGTGGGGATGGGCCATTTACCATTAATCCCTATGACTTGTCGGGAGAAGCCATCAGGAGCGGCCTGTTCTCTATCAGTATACGTGAAGCTGTGTAGATCAGGAAGGGATACGATGCAATCTCGCCAATCCTGGGAGGAACTAAAGAGTTGCTTACCGTCACATAGCCGACGGTAAAGTCATAGCTAACAGTCTTAGCATACGCCACGGTGGCGCACACTAAGAAGTATGCAGCCCGAGGAATATGCATGGTATTTTGGGGAGGATGGCAATAGCACAACGCAAGAGAACATTCCAGGGCAGGGCTGTCAGGAGGCAATATAAGTACCGACGCGGGGGTTCCCGCAAGAAACAACTGATGTCTTTGCTCTTGAACCTGAGACTGCCAGGACGAGTGTTATTTACGCACAATCAATACTTTTAAACCACATACCCCTGGATGGGGGGCAAAGATCTACTAGACAAAGCGGGTAGCCGTGCCTGAGAGGGCTGTCTGTGTGTGCCCGCAATGGCCAGATCGCGTGGTGAGATCCGATCGCATCACTAGAAGAGATCGGTTGAGGTATACTTAGTTACCTTGTGGGTCCAGAGACGACCTGATACTACTAATCCCGACTATGATGAAGATATCGAAGACAGATAAATTTCAGTCCAGAGCGTTGATGCTGGTAGGTGGGGTTCAGCTAGATTTGAGGGTTGTAGCTGACTATCTGGGCCATGGATTGCAGATAGCCCCCTTTCCGGTGCGACACGGTCGTGCATCATGTCTGCAAAACAAAAAGAGTAGTCGCAGGATGCATCAGGGGAATGCTGTGTTAGCGCACCTAGGCTAGGAACAGGTTAGTGCGGCTCATACAGACGGGTCGAGCTTAACGTAGATCTCGGTACCGACTCGCTTGCTATTACTAGTAGACTTCGGGCATGGATGGGAGAGCCGATGTCGTCGTGTTTGTTCCATACGGACAGCCTACGAAGACAAACACTGTACCTTTTCTCGTGAGCCAGCTGAACGAAATTAGTAGGTATTCAAAGACGGATGACCTGATGCACCTTGGTAGGTGCTACGCGAGAGCTGCACGTGGCGACGTTTCCGATGCGTACTTGGCTGTGCCTTGTATTGCTTATTCTCAAGCTTGGTGGCACAGATGGTAGGCCATTCCTTGCGACCGTATGCATTCAGGATCTGTTGGTGAAGGTTCACAACTGATTCCTACATCAGACGTGGCTGGTAGGACGGAGCTGTTGGCAAGTATTTCCCGGCAGTCTTGTACATGCAAATATGATGCCGATATCGATACCACTGAGTGAGCGCACGTCCTATGTCTCGATTTCCACCGTGGAGTTTCTGTTTGTAACTCGAGCGGACACGAGAGACCCGATAGATCCGCGCTGTGGCAGCAAGCATGCGGGCAGAAAACTCAGCATTGGAAGGCGACGTGCGGCCGGTCGATCAACAAAGGCCGCGGCGCTTAGCGTAGCAATGGCAACTGAACGGTGCTGGGGCTTCGTTCGGTGCCACGCTGATCTCCTCAACCAACGGCCAGACGATAGGTGAACCTGTTCCGTAAGCTGTAAACTCCACGGAGCAAAAATAAACAAGGCGATTGGTAGTTCGTATCCTACTCAAGGGAGCCGGACGAAGAATTCAGGAGACAAGCCCATGATTTCCGAGTGAGCATGAGGCTGGGGAGGTTGGACAAAAGATTGTTGACACGGATTCTCGGATGCAGCTGGGAGTGGGGCGGAGGAGGGAGCAAGCCGAAGCACCGAGCTTGCGCAACACCACGATTGCTATGGCGGTCTGCGCCTCAACACATTGGACACTGCTCTCTCCACGTCGATGAATATCAACGAAAGCGCGCGAGTGCCCTAGCGACGGATGGAGTGGCTTAGTCCCAACAGTTGTGGTCTCATATGTATGATGCAAGCATATGGCAGATGCATGCGAAGTGTAGTACTTGGTGTAAGTAAGCAGCAATAATAAGTAAATCCATAGTGTCATCTGCTATCAGAAGGCAGCGCAGAAGCTAACCAAAGGGACTGTGTTCTATCAAGCATGTGAAAGCAACAGGAATTGACTGTGGGGTCTTTAAGTTATGAGCAACACTCTACAAGCTACGTATCGGCACGTTATGACATTCTACACAACTACGACAATGCCGCGACAACAACGCTCTATACAGACTTCTCGTCAAGACAGAATAAGCCTTGATATCGCGCCCTATCGTAATAATCTAAAACAGTCTCTCTTGCGATGGCTTTTGATGTACCAAGGTCCACACTCCAGACGCGCGTCGGTGGTACCCAGCCACAATCAGAAATACGACCTGCTAATTGTAAGCTATCGCCTATTGAAGAGTAGTTTCTTGTACAATGGATTCTAGACTTGGACTGGCGAGGCTTTTTACCCCATATCATCGATGTGCGACGGATGACAGACGCTCTACTCGCCGCGCGTGGTCAAGATCCACCTCCACAATCTGTTGGCAGGAAATGGGTGTCGCGCTTTATTCAAGGCCAGCCAGAGCTTTAGACAAAGTGGACTAGAAGGCTTAATAGCTAGTGCGCCTAGTATAAAGATCCTACTACAATCGAAGAGTGGTATAAGCCTGTAGAAGAAACGCGCGAGACGTACGGCGTTCTAGACCAAGATACCTACAGCTTTGACAAGACTGGGTTTGCGATAGGCGTCGCTGCAACGTTAAAAGTCGTAAATAGCTCTGAAAGAGTTGGTATGGCAGTTGTTATACAGCCAGATAATCGCGAGTGGGTGACAGTAATCGAGTGTATTAACGTGTCTAGCTGGTGTCTTCCAACATTTATAATCCTATCTAGTAAGCCCCATCAGAGTAGCAGGTACCGAGGCCTCCCACCAAACTGGACTGTCGCAATATCAGACAATGGCTAGACAACTGATCAGCTTGGAGTAGAGTGGGTGAAGCACTTCAATCAACATACGGCGGCTCGAACAGCTGGAGTCTATCGGCTTCTTATTCTAGACGGCCACAACAGCCACGCTACGCCAGAGTTTGACCAGTACTGCGCAGAGAATAAGATTATTACTCTCTGTATACCGCCTCACACCTCCCATCTCCTCCAGCCAATAGACGTGAGCTGCTACTTCCCTCTCAAGCGCGCGTACGGACGCGAGGTTGAGGAGCTCGCCCGCCATGGGGTCTACCATATTGACAAGATCGACTTCCTTACAGCCTATACACAGATCCGGCCGACAGTTTTCACGCAGCAAGATATCCCGGCAGGCTCTCAGGCAATAGGCCTTGTCCCTCTTTGTCCCTATCGCGTTCTATCGTCGCTCACAGTAGCCAGAACACCGTCTCCACTACAGACAACCACAGATAATAACGCCGCTGCGCAGGCAGCTGCACAGACAGAGACACCACACACAGTAGCAAAGCTTCAGCAGCAAGTGCGCTATCTCCAAGAGCGACTGCGCCGGCAGCTGGAGAGCCCAACAAGCGTTGTGATACGCCAGCTTGCTAAGAGCACTTGGCTTGCAATGCAATTAGCAACAATACTCGCAGAGGAGAATAAGAAGTTATGTGCAGAAAACTAACGCCAACGACAAAAATAGAATCAGCAGCGTCAATATATTACTTCTGGTGGGGTGCTCTTGGTACAGCAGACTCAGCAGCTCGCTGCAGAAGCAGAGAGGGTAGTTATGGAGGTTGAGCAGGGTGAGGGCGGTCAACGACGTCAGCGCGCGCGCCGCCGACGTGCAAGTAGCGCTACGTTCAAATTGTATTTTTTTAAGTTTTATCTAATTTTATCGTATTATTATGGACCAATGATGTAGAGAGTCGGGTAAGAAAGGGCGGGGTGGCTAGCTTGCTGATCCTTGACGTTAGTGGACAAGTGATTATTGTTGATGGCGTGCGATTGCCATAGCTGTCTGGGGCAAAAACCATATATGCCGTGTCTCCAGCGCTTATGCTCCGCGCCGGTGTTGCTTGTTTACTACTCCGACTGTCGAGGTTTGGAGATAGTACATGATGTAATTACATATATGGTCCCCGCCTTTACTTTACCCACTATACTTACACCTACGCAAGAAAATACACAAAAATGCCCCTCAAAGCTTGCTCGGGAATTTGCTAGTCATGCTAGAAAATGCTTTGCCCATGACCTACTACGTGTACACTGTTGCTTATGTTAAATATACCCCGAGCCCGGGAATCTTGGCCGCCGAGACGGTGCCGCTAAACCCTTCCCGGTCGGACTTGCGAGTATATTCGCAACATAAGACTTCCACTCGTACACGTTAGTGTTCGGAGATTGGTGTCCTTGCTCGCACGAGCCGATCCGTACTTTTGCACTGCCTCTGAGCAGGGCTAAAGTTACGCCGAAGACTTGACTTTGCTGAGGTGTACATACATGGGTTTGACCGTGAAGAAACAATAGTATAGGATATAAGGTATCCAGATGTTCCGCTCCTCAAGTAGTCTTCCACACTACAACCAAACCATCGACCCATAATTGAGCAGTCTTGGCTCCTCCCAAACAACATAAACAACTTGTCTTCCAAACCAAACATATCAAGTTTTCGCCATGGTGATTCCGCCCCCAGCACCCGATAACTGCACAGAAGTTGGCCCAGCGCCATGCACAGTCGAGGGGACCATTCTAGGATACTACCCCGACATTGGTGTCAACGCCGCATATGCGGGATTCTTTGCCCTTTTCGCTCTTATCAACCTTGGACTGGGACTCCGATACAAGACATGGACCTATATGGTAAGTATCTTGCTCTCATTTACTGATACACACGAACATGGCTAACAGTACCAACTGCAGGCTGCCATGAGTCTGGGTTGTGTAGGTGAGGCAGTGGGTTACGTAGGCCGAATCATGATGTGGGACAACCCATTCGATAATACCGGTTTCCAGATGCAAATCTGCTGCCTCATCATCTCGCCCGCCTTTCTCTCCGCTGCCATCTACCTAACGCTCAAGTACATCGTCCTGAGCTTTGGCGAGTCGTGGTCGCGCATCCCACCGGCGCGGTATACACACATTTTCATTGCGGGAGATCTCCTGTCGTTGGTGCTGCAGGGCGTGGGTGGCGGCATGGCTGCGACTGCCGACTTTGGCAGCGAGGAACAAGACAACGGCACAGACATCATGATCGCAGGTGTGATTTGGCAAGTCTTCACGCTGACCATCTTTGGCTTCCTGCTCACCGAATACGCCATCCGCACGTACAAGCACCGCGCAGAGCTATCAGACGAAGGTCGGGCCCTGCTACAGAAGAAGTCGTTCTGCTGGTTCCTCTTTGCCATTGCGATAGCCTTCTTGACCATTTTTGCTCGATGCGTGTACCGTATCCCCGAGCTTGCTTTTGGGTGGAGAAGTGAGCTGATGCGCGATGAGTTGGATTTTATCATATTGGAGGGAGCCATGATTGTCACTGCAGTGGTGGTGCTGACCGTCTTCCATCCCGGATACTGCTTCCCTGTCATTGCGCAAGGGGGCGAAAAGAGCAAGTCGATTCGGGGAAAGAGCATTTATGAGGACGAGGACATTGAGATGATGTCTGCTCGCCGCCCATCGCAGCAGGAATAGGCTTAAGGATTTTCATTTGTTGTTTCCATGTAAGGCGGGGATTTATTCTGGAGTTGGATGGATACCAGCAGGTCTAGATTGCTCTTGCATGGCCTGCATACATATGTTGAAGTGTGGCGCACGGGATTTGTTTTGTTCAGAGTGGGCATTAAAGGGGAGTTTTAGGATTGGGTTCTACAAATGCCATGTTACACAATACTGCACAGAGAAGAATCGAAATGTTTCTTATGGGGGTTCAAAAATACCATGACACCGTATGTTTTACTCTTGCTTGCTTTCTTTTTCTCTTTCTCTTTCCCCTTCTCTTTGGGCGCTGTGCCATGACGGTGTGCTGGACAGGTTGCTAGGGCAAACGAGGCATTAGCTGGAGCTGTCAGCGGAAGTGTCGGAGGGAAGTGCAGGGAGGGCTCGGAAAGCTTGGCAGGTAAGACGAGCCGGGCTGGTAGGTCGGCGAGATACGGAGCAGGAACAGCAGGCACGTGACGCGTCAAGAATGCCGTACTGCTACTACCATACTGCAGCGGCTACATGGCGCCGACGTGAGCATGAGCAGGCAGGCTTCTGCTAGGTGGATGCTGGCGTGCTTACTTACAGCCTGGACACTGGGACGACCCGGAGCTAGAGAGCAGGCGGCTGTAGAAAAAGCCATGTCTACTGCCACCCGCCGGGCTGCCATGGCCATGGTGTGCTGGTGGTGAGTGGTGGTGGTGGTGGTGGTGGTGTGGCGTGCCATTGCCACTACCCGTCGGCTGCAGCAGATGACGTCAACTGTGGCTGCCTGGTATTTGAACCACGTCGGCCATGCAGCTGTGCTTGCGGTGTTTGAATCTTCTCTGCTGTGTTTCTTCTCTCCTTCTCACTCTTATTTCCTGGGCCAAGTCACGTTGAGCAATAATGGCATGGCAGCTCATACATACACACATGTAGGCACATTGCCCAATGCGTCCTCTCGAGTACTGACAAGCCAGCGCAGCCGCCAATCAACACACTCTCGCTCGAGGCTAGCACCCCATCGTCTTTTGCAATGATGGCGGCACGACGTCACGCCACGGCCTGGAGCCAATTTGGCCGCCTAGCCGCAAACCCTAGCCATACAGGTATGTAGTGTAGCGCCGCCAGCCTCAGCCTCAGCCTCGCGCACAGCCACATGCCGCACATCGACTCGTCACCACCCAGCCATGGCCCGCCATGGCGGCCCAACGACCCAGGTTCTCCTGGCACGCCAGCGGCTTCCGCAATGCACTCCATGTCCCATGTCGGCCCTGTTGGGCGCCGCAGGCCATGGCAAGCCCTGAAGCCTGGAACCCGTCGCCATGGTGCCCTCTCCATCCGCACGGCCATGGCCACACGTGTGCCGCCGAAGCTAGCCCTCGTGCTGAGGCGTAAAAGTAGAGCAGAGTAGAGCAGACGTCGTGACTCTTTTGTATCTTGACAGGTGTTCCACGCCTGTCGTCCCAAGCCGTCCACGCTTTGGGTATCCAGATGCGCCCTGACAGCACGTGAGCTGATCACTCGTCCCCTCATTGGCTAGGAAACCCTCTCCGCAGCATGTTTTTCGTCGGCGATTTGCACCGAGGAATCGCTTCAAGTCGCGAGTCCTGTTTGCACAAGAGCACAAGAGGCGGATTTTTGGGGCCAGCCTGACGACGGTGGGTGTGTATGTGCTCTCCTTGCCCTCGAAACGTGGCGAGAACGACTCCGATGCTACAAACAACCAGAGCCGCTCCGTTGCCTTCAGAGAGCCTGCGGCGTTGCCATCAGCACTTCCATTGGCGCGAGCTTGTCGCTCATCGCCGAGACTCCACAGTCTCCACCACTACCACCACCATCAACCTTGGGGCCTTTGCCAGCTACCAACTTCAACCACAACCATATCGCCCGCACCATGGACCTCTCAGACCGATGGCAGAATATTGCTCCTGCCTCAGACGAGCCCGGACAGCGACGCGCCCCGCCAGACCGTCGGAAGCGGAGGCAGGCCGTTGCTGTGGCTTGTGTGCACTGCCGCAACGGGAAGGCCAAGGTACGTAGGACCGTGTTACACCCAGCCAGTGTCATGAGTCTTCGGTGACCCCAGGTACTTTGCCTTGACTTTCAGCGGCAGCTGATGCTTGCCAGCAATGCAAAGTACCAAAGGCCCTCCTGTCAGCCACATGTGCTACTGTAGTTCTTTCACTACTCTTCTATGGGTAATCACTGGCTGTGACACTACCTGTAGGTGGCCGACTGCTGCCTTTGACCCTCTCTCGAAGGCTGCTAATTCAGTAATCCGCAGTGCGACGGCACGAGGCCACGATGTAACCGCTGCAAGGATAACGATCTCATATGCCAATACGATGTTGCCGAGGGCGTCTCCAGAGCTGAGCGCATGAAGATTATGAAGAGGGACAGTATGACCGGTGAGCTCGAAGATCTCAAACGCATCGTCACCTCCCTCCGCTCAGGCACAGACGACCAAGCCGCGGCTATTCTAGCAAGACTACGACTTGGTGATGCTCCCGAAGATGTTGCAAAGTCTCTCTCCCTGGCACCTTCTCCAGCAGCATCCGCCCAACCCCCCAGGTACGCATCACTACATTACAGCTTCCTATATAGCTGCAAAAACACATTGGTAACCGGAGTTCAGCTTACTGGGCCAGGAGTCCACTGATACCTCTGGAAGTGCTATGAGCCACGACTCCGTTTTCGATCCAAGCAAACCTAATCCCAAGTTTCGTCAAGGCTCCAGCGCATCTTTGGCATCGCCTCCAGGTCAAACTGCTGCTTGGTCACCTTCTGCAAATCTTCCGCATTCTGCATTTGCGCCCCCAGGGAGAGGAAAGCAGTCAAGCATCAGCGAAGAGCAATCCTTTTTGTGCCCTCTGTTTGACCGAGACGACTTTCTTCTACCCAAAGCCGAAGATGAGGGCGAAAGCGATGACGCTGGCGATGACGAATTTGAGGAGAGAAACATTGACCCACGGCTCACTCAGCAGGCTTCAACTTTTGACCTCCGCCCCATTCCCTCTTCCTCGTCAAAAAGGTCCTCCCAAAGCCAAAGACGGTCGCCGCACAGACACAACAGAGTTCGCTCCATTTACCCCACTCACCTTGCTGGCCGACAACCGATTGTGAACACTATCCGCATCCACCCCAATCTCGATATTCGCAGCTTCTTCGACAATACACCTTTTCCCACTAGCGCCGAGTCGAGCCAGTACTCCAAACCTCAGGATACGCATATTCACAATCTCTTCCTGCCAACATGGGCTATGCTTCCAATCAATACGGTCCCCGATCCTGGTTCGCTCAGACGTACTGTACCGAGCGTATTACATGAGGCAACAAACTTGATAAATAACGGACATCCGGTCGAAGAGATTATTGAGAAGCACCCGAATATTGCTGCTCTGTTTGACGAAGAAGTATTCAATAACTCGGGTATTCTTTCCAAATGGGCGGTTAGTATGGTACACGGTATGTTTCTGAAAGGTAACTATTCACACTTGTTTGCAACTTTCGAAAAAGATTTGCTCACTAGATTAGGCAACACGTTTACATGCTTCGGGTTCATGTACCTTTTTTGGTCATTGATGCGCTGGATGATTTCGCCTTCCCCCGACACGTACAACGCCATGCCAGAATGGCTCCGTCCGACTCCCAATCAGCTTTTTATGCCACACATCAACATCGTCGATTTTATCGTCTGGCCCGCCTTCCGCGAACTCGCTGTTCAAATTCCCGCAATGCAGGAACGCATGGAGTGGCTCATGGATATGAGCCTCAACATTCAGTGTGATTGGTCCTTTACCACCACAGAGGCACTATGTAAAAATGAAGAGACTGGCCGGGTGGACTTGTGCGACACAGCAAGGGATGTTATCCGTAATCTGACGAATTGGAGCGTTGGACCGAGTTTCAGGGGATATATTAGCAACGCAGATTCCTATGTACGAATCAGGACTGAGGGATATTGAGCCAGACAACTTATTCAAATGTCTCTAAGACGCCAAAGTACACAGGAAATGGGTTTATATGGCGCTGTATAAGGGGAAAACAAAAATTAGAAATAAAAAAAAGCATTCAAGATGTATCAAGGGTTCAACGGGGGTTGCAGGGGCAACGGATAGAGAGAAGAAAAAGATCAAATGGCCAAAAATAACTTAGTATCACAAAGGATGTTCTGGCGAAATATCAGATACAAGGATCAAACACGAGGACACTGCATGTAAAAATCGGGCCGAAACAGTACATACACACATACACGGCGGAGTCTGCAAGATGTCATGCGTACGAAGACATGTTACGTAGACGATTCAGCGAAACCGTCTGCCAAAAAAAATAACAAACCTTAGTCTCTTCTCCCAATTCTTAGGAAAGATTCTATTCTACTTACTTTTGTGAATGCTACATCTTCTCGCTTCGTTGAAATAGTTATGCGGAAACAGGGGAGGAAATCATGTAAGAAGATGGCAAAGGCTGATTTATTCCTAGTCCAAGAATACCGAAATGAATCAAATATCGCTGCTGATCGTCACGCTCGTCGTCTGCTACATAACAGAGAGCAAACATTGCCATTATCCATACGTGGTATGTCATCAAGCAACCAGACAAGACTCGTTGCGAAACCAAGCATTAGTTGCTTCGTCTTTCTTTCCCCAGAATTCGAAAACAAGGCGTAACTATCCACCCGTAATACCGCACTTTTGTACATGTAACCAGTCTATTAATTGAAAAACAAGCACCACGCCTCTTCAATCCACATTTGCACATGTACATGGATACAGGGCACAAGACCCGCTGCTCCAAGAGTATCAGATAACCCAAGGCACAACTCCAGTCGTATGATACTCTTCCCTCAAACTGGCATCCAACAGCACATCTCTCGCAGCATTGAGCTGCTGCATAGCCAGATTTGCGATTCCCCTGTCTTCATCGGAAGAGGCCTTGTCGGGGTGCAAGGTACGCGCCATGCAGCGATAAGATTTCTTGATCGTGGCAGTGTTGGCGCACCAATCATCCAAGCCGAGGGTGGTGTAGAGCAGCGTATTGGTGGGAGGGGTGAGGCGGACTGTCGAGGAAGGGGGGCTGGTGCGAGAGCCGATGACGCGGGTTGGGGTGGTTGAAGGGGTGGAGGGGAAACGGCGGGTGGCGTTGCGGGAGGAGTCACGGGTTTAGTGAATGGACTGTAGTTCTCGAGGTTTTCCCAGTAGGGGTCGGTGGGGGAGAGAGAGAAGGGAGTTTCAGGGGAGCGGGGCGATGGTGCAGGCGTGGAGTTTGTTGAGTACGTTCTGTCGCTCAGAGGGGTACGCGGTGTACTTGTCCTTGACCTCTTGGGCGTAGATATGGGTGACGTGGCATCACTTGCTGCATCTTCGTCGACGAAAATGGTGAAGTTGGGCTTACGTTTTTTGCTCTGCGACTCTTTGGCAACAGGCGCCGCGGGTACAGGGAGTCGGATCTTCAACGATGGCCGAGAGGCACGGGTTTGCGAACGGGTTTTCGGGCGAACATAAGGCGCGGTGTTGTTCAGGGTTCTGCTTTCTCCTTCTTCCATGGCCGGGAGTGGTGTGGCTACCGCAAGGGCTAGCAGGTCGTCGATAACGCTCGCCATCTTGACTTGACCCACTGTAGAGCTATAAACCCCAACTCACCTAATTGGTATGGAGGAAGAGAGAGAGAGCAAAACGAAATCAAGACGCCAAAACATACGTACACACACAAACACACACAAAAATGTACTAACCTGAAGATGTGTAGATCAGAAAACTGACAAGACTTATAGGCCTTCCAACGGCAGATTGAAGAACGAGGAGATAGTCAAAGGGAAACGGCAGCCTCCCTCTATACAAAATCGTGAAAAAGACCAAGACTAGGCAAGTGAAGTTGAAGGAGCGTTTGCAATTGTAGCCAAGTGCTGCAAATTCGAAGTGACTGCCATCTCATATATTGGAGGTACGTCAGACGCCACAAGATCCAAGCTCTTTCGTAGTGAAGCTGAGCCGAACAAAGACAACGCGGGCAGATGGACACCAAAACGCGACAACGCGTGTAGCGCGTCCTTTACTTGCGCGCGTAGATTCGCTTTTGGCGCATAGTGGAAGGGCTTATGACGTGTTGTTGGGTGTTTGCTGGCCCATAGTGCGTGTATAGGGATGAAGGTATTGGGAGCCCGACGATGGCCTGAGACACGTGATTGCGTTTTACTCGCTGAAAAGCGCGATAGTGATGATCAAGATTTTGTGAAATGGTTCGAGCGTTGAGGGGGGTTTACATGAGTGAAATGCTGTGCTTGTTTTTGTGTCGAGGTGGAATGGTGCCTATTGCCTGCTGTGGTGCTTGAGTCAGTGAACTTAATGTACACAGCCACCCACTCAGGCGCACCTGCCTCCGCAGTTGAACTAATTACTGAGTGAGGGTGGGGAGAATCCAGTCTAATGTCTTGATTGCATATCGTAGTAGGGGTATCATATATAAGTGGGGGAGTCGCAAATAGGCCAGGATCCTGAAGTAGGAGTGTTCAGCAGCGACTATCTGATTCCATATAGTGTAGGTGGTCAATGCTGCAACACCATCTCGGAACGCAACACCCGACTGCATCACCAAAACAGGAACCCACCAGTTTCAACGCGTAATATCTCCACAACCATGACAGCTATTGCAAAAGCCATTGCAGATATCGATTTGCAAGATGCAGAAGGTCAACTTTCATACCGCCAAGTCGCAAAAAAGTATGGAGTTCCAGTGTCAACTTTGACGCGCCGACACCACCGCCAACGCCAGTCCCGTGAAGCCGCCGCCAAAAACCATTCATTGCTCACTCCCCCACAGGAGGAACACCTTGTAAAGCATATACAGAGACTATCTGCCCACGCACTACCACCTTCAAGAGCTATGATCAAAAAATATGTCGCGGCACTTGCGCCATGGGAGCCATCAGATAGCTGGGTTACGCGTTTCTTGCGAAGGCACCGCGATGCTATTACCAACAAAACCTCCACGGGTATTGATCGGGATCGCTGTATAGCTGATAATAGAGAAGATTACCGTAACTACTTCTGTCTCCTTCACGAAAAACTCGATAAATACGATATTAAGCCATATAATATCTACAATATGGATGAAAAGGGCTTTCTCCTTGGTATATGTTCACGGTCTAAGAGAGTCTTTTCAAGGCCTCTTTGGGATAAGAAGAAGGTGTCAGCATCTATCCAAGATGGTAATAGAAACTGGATTACAGTTATGGGTTGCGTCTGCGCTGATGGAAGCTGGGTAGATCCCGTCATCGTCTATCAAGGCAAGAGTGGGCTTCGAGATAGTTGGTTACGCGACCTTGAAGTAGGAAAACACCAGCTATTTTGCTGCTCAACGCCCTCTGGGTGGAGTAATAATGATATTGGGCTGGCCTGGCTTGAACAAGTCTTTGACCGCAAAACAAAAGAGAAGGCAAAGCGGGACTGGAGGCTTCTACTACTTGACGGCCACGGAAGCCACGTGACACCTTCCTTCATCGATTACTGCGATGCCCACCGGATTCTACTCGCTGTACTGCCTCCTCACTCCTCTCACCGGCTTCAACCACTCGATATTGCGGTGTTTGGGCCTCTGACTACTGCGTACGGCAAAGAACTGGATGAGTTCCTCCACCGCAGTCAAGCTTTGCTAGAAATGCAGAAAAGTGACTTTCTAGAGTTATTTTGGGCTGCGTATACATCTGCATTCACATCTGATAATATACTGAGCAGTTTTGCAGCTACAGGAGTTCATCCGCGCAACGCCGAAGTCGTCCTCAATCGTCTCGTTAGCTCCTCTCCGCCACCCAATACAGATATAGAAGTTGGAGACCATGGTGATAGAGATACATACAGACACCTCGTCAACTTGGTTGAAGCTGTGGCACCAGATACGTCTACAATTGCGGCAAAACGGGTGAAAGAGGCTTTCCATTCACTCCAAGTCAACAACGAGCTCCTACACCTTGAAAACGAGCAATTACGCCATGCAATCACCACTAAAAAACGCAAGAAAAAGCATAACAAGGTTTTGGATTTGCAACAACACCAAGAGTACCAGAGTCTGGCAGTTGTATGGAGCCCTCGGGCAGTCAGAGAGGCTAGAGAGCGTGACGCCATACAACAACAAGAAGAGGCGGCAGCAAAACTCCAAAAAGAGCAGGATAGAGAGGCACGTGCTGCTGCTGCCGCATGCCGAAAGCAGCTTCAAGCAGAGGCAAAGGCAGAGCGTGAGGTGGCCAAGATAGCAAGGGCAAAGGAGCGTGAGGCACGTGCCGCGCAGCTAGCTGCCGCGAGGGCACGCAAAGCTGAAGAACGCGCTGCTGCAACTGCAAAAAAACTTCGAGATACGCAAAACAAAGCTATCCGAAAAGCCTCATCATCTCAAAAGTCAAAAGTTACTAAGCGTGGTGGTGTTGCGGCTGCTCAAAGTAGTAGTAGTGTTGCGGAGCCAATCCCTAAGCCTCCGCCCAAAACCACCACGCGCGGCCGGAATATTAAGTTGCCGAAGAAATATGAGTAAATATAAATATACCGTATTACTGGCAGACTACACCAACAAAAAATCTGGTGATATCAGCTTTTGTATGGGGCTGTACAGCTTCATTTGTGTGGGTGCCCATATATACAGTCGGTGTTGCGTTCCGAGATGGTGTTGCAGCACTGACCACCTACAATAACCTGGTTCACAAGCGAGCGAGCACCCCAAGCGAGTAGTTAGCTCAAAATCTCACCAAAAATCGCAACTGACATGGGTCTATATCTCAACAACCATATATTTTTTATAAGATCAAATTATAATGCTACCTGGTTCCCTTTCGGGTCTATGAACAATTCTTGCATCTGTACAGGGCAAAACCAGCTAGGTACTAGCTATAAACACCCTTGTTCTCGTCCGTGTGTATTGTGGAGCTTGGTTCCTTCGCCTTTCGTAACAGGTATACTTTCTCTAATCGTCGGTGCTGCCGTTTTTGTCGTTGATGACCATGTTGTTCGGGTATTTCAGTTGATGTTGGTCCTTGTCGTCCTGTCGCATATGCAGGGTTCGGAGGGTCGTAGCTATACTGTAGCCGCGGGTCCGATATTATCGTTGGAGGGTTGGGCATTGGTCGTAACGTGTCCGTTGGGTGGTAGCGGACCAGAACACCACCAGCCACGGGCGCCGATTTCGCTGTCCATATTGTCGAGTATCTCTTCCGTGAGTAGCCGTGAGGAGCGATTACTTAGTCTATTACGGGGCGAGCGCAATATGCGACAGCCTGTCAGGTTCGAACTGACGAATCATCGGAGTTATGATTCTTACCAGGGGAGTGACTAAAATTCCCCTCGGCTGTCGACTGGTCCCCCGAAGAAGGGTTTGACTGCTGTCGGGTTCGAACCGACGTTGCATGCACCTGGGACACAAAATCCGTGTGCAATTGCAACAGGCCAGGCGCTTGACCACTGCGCCAAGCAGCCTTGCGTATATACTTGAGCTAGTTACGCGCGGATTTCCCCCTAGGCTTGCAGACATGGCTAATATGGCCAATTCCTTGCGCGCTGAGCGCAATCTGGACCAGGTTGGACAAAACTGGCCCAGTACGTTCGTTAAACGTCGATCTGAGCTTGTGACGCGTTTTAATCACAAGTAAGACCATAAGAAAGCCCTCTGTGAGAATCCTAAGACTATCTAAGCCTGGTTTGACCTAGTAGCCAACATAAAAGCCAAGTATGGTATCCAGGACAACGACACGTACAAGAGAGACTAGCTAATATCGACCGCGGGCTATCTCCCTTTGCTATTAGACAACTATATCTAGCATGCGTTACTAGCATTGCAGATTATGGGTCGCCAATCTATTGGCGAAACCAGAGCTATGTAGAAGATCAGCTTCAGCCACTACACAACGCGGCGTGTAGAAAGGTACTAGGAGTGTTTAAAACAGCTCCAGCTACCCCAACAAGTATCGAAGCTAGCTTGCCGTCACCAGCGATACGGCTAAGCCAAACGAATCGGAAATACGCTCTGCGAGCTATACAACTAGCTCCAACCCATCCAATTACAAAAGCTATTGCAAGGCTACAAAAAACAACCCTTCAGCTATCAAAAAAGCCATACAAGA
>NRSV01000027.1:0-16269 GCA_002286855.1 Bipolaris cookei
GAGCTAGCCAAGCAGAAGAGTGGAGAAAGTATAGGGGAAAAGCAAGAGAGAAGAAGACTAGCTATGGAGCTATCTTCGATCTTAAGATAAAAAACCAACTAGCAATCCCAAGAGACACGAAAAGAGATATTTCAAGCTCCTTCTACTCTCTTAAGATAGGACACGGATACTTCAACGCCTACTTAAAGAGATTTAAGAGAAGAGAATGCGAGCTCTGCAGATGCGGGAGACCACAAACGGCAGAGCATTTACTTCTATACTGCGGCTTCTACAGCGTAGAAAGAAACCAGCTCAAAAAGACTCTCAACCAAAAAGTACTCAAACTCCCACTATTACTCCATACCACGAGCGGTATAGAAGCCACCTTGGCTTTTATTACTAGCACAAGGATAGGAACAAGAAAGTGGCATCTTGGCCAAGAAGGCTAGAAAGAAAAACAAGAGAAAAGAACAATAAAAGAAGAAAAACAAAGAAGAACGAATTTTGATCTTTTAGTAATATTTCCTTTCCCCTAAGAGAGCTCGCTGGAAGGCAGCCTAGCTGCCCTACATCTCTCCCTGTTACCAAACTGCTCTTTAGCACTAGGCATCTAGAGAGCTAGTAATAGCTTAGCTAGATACAGGCCGAAGCACCATAGTCACGCAATACAGCACAACGTACCAAATTGTAACTAGGTAGATAGAACGGCCTTTGGCCAAAGTCCTACATAGCCAACGGCTGATACAGGACTATAATGGAATAATAATAGCAGCGCTGTTGCCTGATCATGCATTTCTCCCCTTCTGACTGCGCCACTCTTTGTGGTGTGTATGCCCAACATCGCCTAGCAGCACGCAGCAAGAAGCCTCATACTCTGCCTTATAGTGGTCTATTCTCCATTTATATGTCTCTTGTCAACACTGCTCGATCGTCTTCCGCATATGCATCCCCTTTTTACAAGATAAGCTAGATACCTCGATTAACTCAATAAAAGAACAGATGTCTAAAACAGTCATTTTGAACTATCCAAACTCTCCTTTACCGTCTCCCACAGTTCAAGATAACCCATCAAAAACCCCAGTGGTCCAAGATCCCGCAGCGAAAGTATTTCTGTAGATTCCTCTCGGGATGGGGACGACGACGGATCCTTACGGAAGAACTGCAGCTACAAACGCGCCGAAGAGCCGCCGCGCAATGAGGACGGCAAGATGGTTTGCAAAAACCGAGAGTGCCAAGGCACCTCATTTGATCGCAAGTGCGACTGGAGGTAAGCATTTTCCGTCTGCCCTGCAAACAAACTATGTTTTCGATCAATCCATCAATCATATACTGACTTTTGTTTGCAGCAAACACATGGACAAGCATGATCGTCCCTACAAGTGCAACGCCAAGGGTTGCGAAAAGCTCCAGGGATTCACCTACAGTGGCGGCCTTCTTCGCCATGAGCGCGAGGTCCACAAGATGCACGGCGGCACAAAGAAGTCCCTCTTCTGCCCGTTCCCCGACTGCAAGCGCAGTTCAGGCGCCGGATTCACGCGGAAGGAGAACTTGGCAGAGCACATCCGCCGTGTCCATCGCAGAACATCCATGTCAGCAGATCTACATGGACTCGTCATTCGCCGTGACATGGTTCGCCGCGAGATGGAAGGATCTCCTATCCGTGAGTCACGCGCCTCAGAGTCACCTTACAGTCGACCTATGGAATACCGCGACGAAGAGGATATCAGCCTGAAGCGCAAGCGAGATATCTCTGACTCTGACATTTCTGGCCACCGTGACAATGACGAGATGCGCTCAGAGATTAAGCGCCTGCGACAACAAAACGAGGAAAAGGACTCGCGGCTGAAGCAGCTGGAGCAGGCTGTCATGGCTCTGCAACAGCAGACACGCAGGTAGCCGTGTGCAACATTATATTTCCTTTTCTTTCTCCCTCAGCACTTACGGTTAGGGGCTACATTTGAGAACTTTTCATGTATCAATCTATGTTGTTTCTACAAACACTCCTAAAGTATATCCTCCACGTGTTTGTACATGAAGTCCATCTCTTGTGGTATCATATGACTAGACTGTCGGTGTAGTTACATTATATTCCTTTTTGAAGTAGACCGAATCCTCGTTCGCTCAAGAAGTTTCGAGCGATTGCTCTTTGGAGCCAGCGACTTTTTCCATTTCATTGCGGGTCACCCCTTAATTGTCCAAGTCCGATCACATACTCAGACCCCTGTCAATGCTTGTTGTTACATGATATTCGGTTCCTTTCCACTTGTAGCATTAGATACGGCGTTTACACGCACTTGTCACCCGTGGAATGCATTGCGTTGTGGCAGTGTATCGTCTTTTACGAGTGGTATAGAAGGTACCTTTCCTTAGATAGGCCAATCTGTGAACATTCAGCCATGAAGGCCGCTTTGTCGCTTGCGCTATCTGTAAAAGTTCTCAGTACCACCGCAATGATATCCTGTGCCATCTCTCAGCAGTGGTAGCTTTACACCCAACATCTCGCTCAGCAACGACATCACTAGCGAGAAATAGGTACAGCCCGTGTGTCAATGAAGTCGTCTCCACTTCGCTAGGGGCTGAGCAAGGTGGCATGAGCCATTCTCAACCGATTTAGCCTCGTTGGATGCTTCATGGTACTAGGGTACTCGATAACTGCAGTGAGCTGTTGCATGATGCTTACTTCTAATAGATTACTATTTCCATAGTCATAGTGCACAGACTTCGAACAGTGAGGCTGATAGAGCTCGCGACCTACTGTGGGAGAGTCAGCCTTGCCATATGGCTGCCTATACTCAATTGCAGCATAGGAGGTCATCACCCCAGCTTGCGAATCCATGGACCAATGCGCAAGCAGCAGGTCAATACGACCTTCTCCATTTAAACGGATCAACAGTGTTTTTAAGGGATATAGTTTCTAAGGGATATAAGTTGAGGCGTTGTACGTATCAAAACCAAGACACTCGTACCTACAGTCATCAATTTGCTCCCTGTACGTGTTGGACAACAGCTCTTGACGCAGCTATTATACGCTTGCTGTTACTACACATCTACTTTCAGAACAGCTCAGCGCAATTTTAACTGGGTATGACTACTGGCATCATTCAGATTTTGTTCCAACATAGTGGATTCAAGTACTAATCTTTTTCATCCAGATTTTCATCTGACTCTATCGTGCCACGGAGTTTCACCACCCACCGCTTCTTCGCTGCATCGCACAATTCTTTTTGTGAAAAAAAGTATTACAAGATAGACAAGACGGATCGCAAATTCACAGACAAGAGACCTAACACAAATCGCTTTATAGAGTCAAGAAGACAGTAGCCATGGCTTCTGTAACCAACACATCAGGAAGCGTAGATATCGACCGCGATGTCGAAGACGTAAAGAACCAGCTTCCTCCTCTGCCCTCCCCACTGCCTACTCCCCACAAGGACTTTGCCCACTGCGTGCCGCCCCACGCACCCACATATCGCAAGTTCAGCGTCTTTACCGCTGGCAGCATAGAAATGGGCAATGCGGTCCAATGGCAGAAGCACATGACCACCCTGCTCTCCCACCTCCCCATTACAGTCTGTAATCCGCGCCGAGGCCACTGGAACCCCAACATCACGCCGCTCGCCCGCGATGAGGAGTTTCGGACGCAGGTAGAGTGGGAACTAGCCGCGCTTGAGCAGGTCGACGTCATCTGCTTCTTCTTTGACGTTATGACCAAGAGCCCCGTGTCGCTACTCGAGCTGGGTCTGTGGGCGGGCTCCGGCAAGGTCGTCGTGTGCTGCGGCGAAGAGTACTGGAAAGGCGGTAATGTGGAGCTGACCTGTCGCCGCTACGATATCCCCTTTGTCAAGTCGTTTTCTGAGCTTGTCCCCGCGGTCGAGAAGATGCTGGTGGAGAAGGGCATGGTGCTCGATGACAAGGGCGATCTGGTTGGAGAGAACGTGCATATTGATAAGGAGAAGCCTAAGAAGAAGGCGCAGCTGGAGGCGGAGAAGGCGGATCTGCAAAAGCAAATCGATGAGCTCGAGGCTCAGCTTACGAAGTCGAGGATGTGATCTACTTCTCTCATCTCTTAACTAGTCTATTCATGTGCATATCTTGAGACAGCTATAAATTGCATTCCAACTCTTCAAAAGCATATGCAGGGATTTAAATCGATCCCTTGTGCCCGAGAAGCTCGTCTCGCTGAAGTGAATGTGTTATGCGTTTTTATGTTCTCTTGCCTCGTAGAATGCGGAGAGATCGAACGATCGAACTGCTTAGCCACAGCGACTGGTTAGGTGTAGATAGAGAAAAGACTTGCCTTGGCGCAAAGGATCCGTTGGTATGTGCCTGATCGATTTCTTGTGTTGTTTGGTCCTTGGGCTACTGAGAAACTGGGGGTAGCTTGTGCCGCGTCGCTACTTGCATGGCGATTCCGCGCCCACACCAGTGTATGGAGCATGACAATACCAGCGGAAGGCCCGCAGTGTCCCATTCGCAATGCAACTGAGTAAACAGTCACGCTACAATCCACTTAGAGTTTCCGATTTGGCGCCGAAATCATCTTTGACTCTATGTTACCATTACAACGCTTGTTCTAGACGATGCATGTGTCATTATAGTAGGCTACTAATTAGTTAAGAGACTGATGATCTGATCAAACAACTAGTTGAATAACTTGTTTTCTCATTTCGAATCCTTTGCTCTAACACCAAACCACTCTAACCATAGTATCTGGCGTCAGATGGCATACTTGAACCCAAAGGCTTGCTTTCGATACTGCATGTTTGCCAGGCAATACAATGCTTTTTTAACCATTCGTACATAGACTACCATCAAACGCTTTTCAAACTCAGCAAACCGCCTAGCATGGCCGATTTTGACTGGACCAGCCCTACATTATCTTCCCGATGTATTTTGTAGATCCAATCAATACTGCATCTGCCACTATCTTGGAGCGTCTTAGATACAACTAACTCCTCCTCATTCTTCAACTCAAGGCGATTCAGGAAACAATTATGATAATACCTCCTGGCGATAAATTTTTTCGGCTAGTGAATGAGCAAGATCAGTTCAAGTCGGCACGGCTAAGCAGATGAGTAACAAGTGGTACTTGAGTAGGTGGCAATGTGATAATTGCCAAAAGTGTACCCAGAACAGTACCAACGCGCATCATAGCGGCGGCGGACATGCGAAACGAACATTCACGGTCGTGTTAGCTTGTAGAAAGCAATGCCATATGCAGTGTGGCTGTCACGTGATTTGAATGGAAGACCCAATGGCCTCCATCCGTTGCACTTGCAGAGCCGTGCGATTCTCTCGCTCCTACCTGCCAAGCTTCTGACATGCGTGCCCGCCATTGGGCATGCCCGAATCGGGTAAAGTCCCAATTAGAAGGATTGCGGCACAGTGTTTTAGGCCAAAGACTTGCGTCTGCTCTCAGGTAAAGGGTTCACAGCTATGCATCGAGTGTTGTTGTATCGGGGGATATGC
Source organism: Bipolaris cookei (assembly GCA_002286855.1). Lineage (NCBI taxonomy): Eukaryota > Fungi > Ascomycota > Dothideomycetes > Pleosporales > Pleosporaceae > Bipolaris > Bipolaris cookei. The sequence continues at coordinate 5,449 of NRSV01000027.1, forward strand.
TTCCTGGCGTCTGGTGAAAGTAGGACATAATGAGAGACACTATCATCTTGGAGAATAATCCGACGAAAAATACTTCCTATATTGTACTTTGTGTCCCAGGTTACAAATACTAGCACTGCAATAATCGCCAAAAGAAGGAATGTGGTGACAGCGGCTGAAAGCGCAAAAGAGTGGAGAAGATGGTGTTTCAAAGAGCGACCTTTGGCCAGGAAGAGCCTCGGCGAAACAAACATTGTCCGTGATGATGGGGATATCAGCCTGGTACTTGAAGACCCTTCTCGTCTACCAATTCAGCGGCTGTCTCGAGGCCGATGAAATCACGTTCAGATTTCAATTCCGCCCAGTTAATAGTGAACTCCGAGTCCGTCTTTTTACCCTCAATCCGTATTTTGCAAGTTTCATCCGTTACTTTATACCAGCCTTGGGCTGTTTGGTCGCTCGCTCCCCTCAAAACACCTGCAAAGGTGATATTTCCTATCCTGCCTCGGACAGATTTGTCCATATATGAGCAAACATCGAGTTTGTAAGACTTGGATAAATCGGTACTATCCTCCTCGAAAGCAGCTCTTTGCGACCCAATCAGGGCCGCGGTATGACGGATTATCATCTCCGCGAGCCCACAGCCAAAATGGTGCGTGTAATTCTTCAGAAGGTAAAGGCGACCGATAAATCCTAGCAGGCTGACATGGACGAAATATTCGCCATTTTCTGGGTGAACCAGTGGAGGTTGCGACCCATGGAAAAGCGCTTGATGTTGCATCAAAGTAAGAATGACGTTCCCATCCCTAGAGAGTTTCGCTGGATATTTGCAAAGACTGTTCAGCTCCTCGACGGACTTTACAATGGCTTCGATTGATGGCGGCTGTAGCAGCTGTGGTGGCTGTGGCGGCTGTGGCGGCTGTGGCGGCGGTGGCGGCGGTAGCATTTCTGTCGGGAGCGAAGCAGAAGAATGCATCATGACTTAGGTGTGAGGATGGTAGAGATTGGAGTTTTGTCAAGTGATAGTTACGAAAAGAGGAGATATGGGATGTAGTGAATAACAAGCTTGGAGATAGAGCCGAACTTATAGTAATCCCTCTCTGCGGACACCTGTTCAGCCTTGTTCTCTTGTCGCTTTCTTCAGATGTATTCTTTTGATTTGCCTTGTCCGCCTTGTTTGCCTTGTTTGCCTTATTTGCCTACATCTTCTTTTGGACGCCCTGGAGCATTGACAAGATAGACAAAGCGTGTATTACGAACCACCTAATAGGCCAGAAATCCCGGTCTGCCAACGCAAAGCGCTAATTCGCATGTGTCGAGGCGAAGCGGTAGTGTGCGTACATGTTGAGCTGCATGTTCCTGCGTGTCTCTGAATTCTGTCACACGCATTCAGTACCGCTTTTTAGTTCCTCGCACACAGCAACTTCCTGCGTCTAAAACAGGCTGCTATCTTTCCATACAGGGGTCTTTGCGGTCACCACGTCCGGTAGCAAGTGCTCAAACCTGAACATTACCCTCATCGGAACAGACTTTTGTGCAGCGCGACATCTACCGTGTTGCGTCTCTGGTGTCAAGCAAACACACAAACTACGAATCTCTACACGTGGGTGCCCACAACCTGCTCATTACATATCTGACGACGTCAAGCTGTATGTAGTGTAGTGCGAACAAGGGTTCCTGCACCTTTGCCATAAAAAGCTCAAGATACGCGCTGTGCATGGTAGCAACATAGTTTGTGTAGCGATCGCAATTTAGTGTTGACTCACATCGTCTGTGGCTTGCAGTGAGGCACGCCGCTTTAAGCTACGGGCACATCTAGAACTTTGGCCTAGCCTTTGTTATTAGTATTGTAAGATAATTTGCCTTTGGTACTACCCTACGTGATACTTTTGACCACAGCAAATATAAGCGGAGTAAAATTAAGAGGAGACTCTTTCTGACCTCCAGCTACGTACAGCAATGAGTACGATTGACCCTAATTGATAGAACAGGAATTTGACGCGCTCAATGGTCAGCCCCTGCCGTCGTGGCGCTCGACATGTCATGTGGCGGTAAGGGTTGCCCTCCAGTTAGGAGCAAAGGACGTGCGAGAAACCGGTGAGCTGAGGACAGGACGCCAAGTGGCAAGCTAGTGGACGTGTGCATTAAGGGCCGTGATCCGAAAAAAGGTGAAACGTGGGCCGCGGCCTGACTGCGTTGTCAATGCCTTGCTCAACAGGCGTAGCGCTAATCGTCCGTGTTTTCTGACGGCCGACATGGTCTGCTTCGTTGTTTACAGGGCTTCACATAACAGCATGGGAGAAAGCATGGACGCCTTGAGATAATGCTACCAGCTGACACATGCAGTGTAATATTGAAGGATTTGAGTAGGATTGTTTTCCAGGATTTTTTTTTCAAAATAGCACGTTCAACCCTACATCAATTGAATAGTCCTGGGGCCACTACTCAGCCCCCCTTACAACTACTTCGCAGCCTTGTTATGCAATGGCGTAGCCAGGTGACAATAATGGCAGTTTTCAATTTGGAACAGTCAAAACGAGACACGATAAGAATTCATAATGGATTGAAAATCGAGCGATCAAAGGCAACTCGAAAGTAGTTCTAAGGAAACAGAGTTTTTAGTTTCATACAAACCCCTGCAGTGTCCTATAGGATATGACATGTCACACATGTGTGTGACACAATGGATACCGACGGCCAGGATAAATTCAAGAAAGATATTCTTGGTGCGTATAGCGCCGATCACACTGGGTTTTCTGCCTATACCACAGCCACCCCGGATATATGCAGCCAAACCAAGGTATGCCAGCCACCCTCCTTCCGAACTATCCCCCCAACCACCGCTCGATGTTAGCCTGATAAGGCCAACTGATTAGCTATCTTTGGTCTAGTATTTCTGGCTAATGAGGATATAAAATTTCATGGTCTATCATGCTGCAACCCATAGCCTGCGCAATACATCATTCGACTCTCCACGCCCTTCCTCAAAGCCTGTCTTTCAGAATAGTATTCCTCAGAACATGGGTGAATGGGACTCTCCTCCTAAAAAGAATAGAAGACCAACAAAATTACCCACTGGACGGCCTGTAGTCTGCCAATCAGAGAAATGTGACCTTTGTGGCGACGCGTTGAAGGATGGGGACACAGTCTGCTCAAACAATGGAAAAACTGAATGGAAAATTCTTCCTTGGCTGGAGAGTGCCAGTATCTGGAAAGAAATGGGTCGGAATAACTGCTGTACAGATGGTTGTCGCCTTGCTTCGTGTTTCGGAGAGGACTATCGATCCGTCTGCCATAAGGACTGCCTGGAAATGCAGAAAAAATATTTCACTGGGAAGGATGCAGAGATAAGGGTACTTGTAATGAGGTTGAGGAAAGAAAGAAAAGGAGTTCGGGATGGTGGTAGTGTCTTAAGACGGGCCATGAGAAAACTACATCTGAAATGAGCGCATGTCACATATCATCAAACAAATGGGGGATAACTTTGCGACTGATATCAGTAGTTATCCAAGAAACTATCACAGAGAGCATGAAGAGATTACTTTCAAGGGGAACTCTTTTGCGGACAGCTATACGAAGCAGCAAAAAAAAACGAAAAAATGCCGTCTTCCTCTAAACAAGCTTCTCGAAAGTGATAAGAACTACACAAAGATGGCTTCAAAATTGACTTTATCAATTCTTGTTTACGAATAGTTGACATATACAAAGGCGTCGCAGGACAAGGCAGGACGAACACGCAGATGATCGGCTACCAAATGCTCTTGTAAAACAAAGAAGCCATGGATTGTATTGCCAAAGGCTTATTCCATGGTTTCAATATTGCCTCGAACTAATACGTTGTCTTCCATACGTGAAGGGCGATTCTCTAAAGTCTTTGCTCAGGTTCTGCCTTGAGCACTGGGTATCGGGTTACGGGTCGCCTGCGGGAAACGATGGAGGCGAGCGAGGGAATAGGCTTGGTTTACACGGGTTGTTGAAAATCTGGCCTTAAAAGACATGCATCTTCTTCACATCGTATTGGTTACTGCTAGGACTAAGCGGACGTTTGGGTGGGACGAAGCCTGGTTTCATGCTGAATGTAGGTTTGTATACCAGCGTCGAAGAACGGGGACCCAACCCCTCAGGCCTCATAGGTAGTGTCCGTGCGCTAATTCTGCAGCAAATGGTTTGGATACATGTCATTTACTCGTTGCCTGTGCGCTCGGCGTGTCGCTCAACCTTGTTCGCTGCTTTAACCCAGCGGCCTACATTGGGACAGCTTATTCGGCAGCTTTCGTCTTTCCTTCGCCACAATTCATGATGATTTTTGCTCACGAGAATCGTGCAGCCTCTAGTGTGGTAGCTAGGAGAGCTGATGAGCTCCTGAACTCCCATGAGCTACTTTTTGAGGCTGCTTATACAAGTCACCCAAGAAGAGGCATTGGGGGCAGACGAAGAAATATGGCCCAATGTCCAAGGAGGAAGGAGTACTTACACCTATAATGGTCGCGATTGAGCGGCGTAGTGATTATGTAACGCTTATTGTGCTTTTGCATACGGTTGTGGCATTGACTAGGCCTTCTTATGCGTAGATTTCGCCATGCACAATGGTATGCTAGAACGACGGTCTCCACTATCTCCTGCACCTTAGCAGAAGGTTCCTTGTTATAAATATGATAACGCATGTATAGCCGAACGGTTATTTAGAATTCAGCCAGGAGACAACAGAGACCAAACTAGGTATCATTTATTGTTCATGGAGGCCCGCACGTGAAGTTTGCTAAAGATATGAGTTTGTATGTCTTCCTGCAACCTTGGTAGAAATGTCATGCGCTGGCTAGCTAAGCAAGTAAATGGCTCACCATTTGTCCTATGATGAAACGCTTCTTTGCCATTCTGCCAGCCATTGAATCGACATCCGTTGTAGCATCCCCAATTGTATACCGCAGCAACCAGCCACCTTGGCAAGCGCATAAAAGGAGTGCTGCTATCCCGCCGCCATCATAGTACCCAAGATGCTAAGAATTGCATATTCCTCATCGTATTCAAAGCGCTACTGCCGTAACAAAGGCGCTGTCTCCAACCATCTAAAATGAGTCGATATACTCCACACCTGATGTGACTGGCCACGATGAGGCTATGCATAAAAGTGCTCAGACTGCATAGTGGACTGACTATCGATTTGACGGAAGAGAAGATTCTCTCCCGGTTGGCTGTTGAGCGCCGTCTCTCTCAACCAAGCGTTTTGTACATGCATTCGTCCCTCAACACATTCACCACTTAATAGCAGGGGCTGTGAAAACGCAGCTGTGATGTAAGGAAGCGCCATCACAAGAAACAGGCCATGCATGAACAATTACCGTAAGCCTGATTTAAGGCAACCACTAGAACCAGCCTTATCACGACCCATTGCTGACATAGTGGATTACGTACCATAACTAGAAAAGAACGTGAAACTTACACCGCCTCCCGACTGTATTGGTGGTGTCTTGGCCAGCAGAGCATGGCGCCAATCGCCTGTATCTGCCACCGATCGGCATGGTCTGGCTCGTTGTTCACAGTGCTTCAACGACCTCGGCGAGGTGAATGGACGCCTTAAGACACAAAACAATCTGCTAGCATATGCAGTACAACAATGAAAGAATATAACAGGACTGGTTTTTGTTATGCATTTCGCATGTCGTATTCTCTCAATGTATCTAGTTAAATTACCATGAGAATGGGAACAGCGTCTCTGTTATGTCTGAGTGCTTCTTGGTATTTTTTCCCGCGGTTTTGTTATGCCATGGTAAGGTTAGGTGGCATGTGTTTAGGAAAGTCTCTACTGTTTAGCAGATAAAGCGTAGAAAGTAGCAACTAGGCAAATTAAAATACTGTAACTAGCCAATCGTTTACCATAACAAATTTGCATTTCTTCTTGTATACAAACGAGCAATACGGCAATCTTGGGCGTATGCATACCCCTGCGATGCTCTATTAAATGCAGCAACATGTAGCATACATGTGCATGACGTATCCTTGTAATTATAAAACCACAGAATGATTGTACCAAGTTACGAGAAACGATAGTATAATAAGCAAAGACGCTTAAATGGATTAGTTTAGGGTCAGGACAAGTTGCGTAGACTATTTCAACAAAGTTTCCCCTACGCCTAGTACTTCATCTTGCAACTCGCTTTACATTGACTTTACCACAGGTGGATAGAATCCAAGATAGTCAGAACCACTAGACAACCTTCACTAGCCAGCCGTCACATACGCAGACCGATATCAAAATCTCCTCAGACCTCACCAAGAGAGTCACAACGAAAGTCAATAGCCAGTACACCATGGACAACTCTGGTCTTTCTGGGGAGAATTCAGGAAAAACGATTGAAGGTGTAATCGAAGGTGTCTGCTCGATAAAATACTCTCGCCCGTTTTCGTTTGATACTGAAAGAGAAGGGAACTCATATGCTTCTGGCTTTGTGGTGGATGCCGAAGAGGGCTACATCCTCACCAACAGGCACGTTGTGGGTGCTGACCCTTTCTCCGGCTACTGCAACTTCCCAGACCACGTTAAGTGTGACGTTCATCCGGTCTACCGTGACCCTGTCCACGACTTTGGTATCTTGCGATTTGATCCGAATAAGATCAAGGAAACGAAAGTCAACGCCCTTGAGATACGGCCTGAAAATGCCAGAGTCGGTGTTGAGGTCTATGTGATCGGCAACGATGCTGGAGAGAAGCTCAGTATTCTGTCCAGCGTCATCAGTCGAACAGATCGCAACGCACCCGACTACGGCAAGGGATACTCCGATTTCAACACCAACTATATACAGGCGGCAGCTGCAACTAGTGGAGGATCTTCAGGTAGTCATTTGGTCGACCGCAATGGATTTGTTGTTGCGATGGCAGCTGGTGGACGCACAGATCGTGCGACCACCAGCTTCTTCGTGCCTTTACAACGAGCTCTATATGTACTAGAGCGGATTCGTCAAGGCAAACATGTCAGCAGAGGCACCATTCAGACTCAGTGGATATTGACGCCATTTGAAGAGTGTCGACGACTGGGCCTATCAGAAGAACTCGAAAAGAGCATTCGCGGCCAATTTCCAGAGGAGACGGGCATGCTAGTCGCTAAGGTCGTCCTTCCAGACGGCCCTGCATCTAACAAGATCGAACAGGGCGACCTGTTACTGCGCGTCAACGGAAAGCCACTTACGCAATTTATTCACCTAGATGAATTTCTAGATAGCAATGTGGGCCAGAAAATTTCCATAACCATACAGCGTGCTGGAAAGAACATGGATTTTGAGTTAGAAGTCGGCGACCTCCACGCTATTACACCCGACAGGTCTGTTTCCATTGCAGGTGCTCGTTTCAACGACCTATCATATCAGGTTGCCCGCCGCAACTCCATCTCCCTCAGAAATCCAGGTGTATTTCTCTGTGAGGCGGCCGGCTCATTCAAATTTGATGATGGTTACACTGGAGACTGTTTAATCCAGGAAGTTGACAAGCAGCCAACCCCAGACCTGGAAGCCTTCGTCGATGTCATGAGATGCATTCCTAGTGGAAAGCAACTGGTCATTCAGTACAAGAAACTCGGAGATTCGAACAGTACAGGAACCTCTACGATTACTATCAATAACAAGTGGTACCCAACCATCAGAGAAGCAACCCGAAACGATACGACAGGCTTATGGGACTTTCGCTCACTGGGTAATAGTATGTCACCCGAGCTTCCGATGCCGGGTCGTGCAAAATTTGTCAAATCGAGTTTCAACCATCCTGAAGCGGCACAGACCGCAAACAATTTAGTTCGAGTGAAGGCTTCAATGCCCATGAAGGTTGACAACTTTCCCCATATCACTACCGATGGCGTTGGTTTCGTTGCCGATGCTAAGTTGGGTCTTGTACTGGCTCCTAGATCAGTTGTCCCACATAAACTGTGTGACGTATCTGTCATTATCGCCAACAGTATCCGTGTTGAGGCAATAGTTCTTGAACTACATACATGTCACGACTACGCCATAATCAAGTACGATACCTCACTTGTCGAAGCACCTTTGAAGACACCCGAATTCGCCACGGGACATATCAAGAAAGGCGCTACAACAGTTTTCTGCGGCATCAACTGCGACTTCCAACCTGTCATGATAGAAACACATGTTACAGATATCTGTTCGCTTGAGATGGAACACGATATTGCCCCGCATTACTGTGCAATGAACTGCGATGATGTCGTGGTAGAGACGTGGCAAGCGTTTCTTGGCGAATCTGGCGTACTTGTCGACATAAACGGAACTGTACAAGCTCTTTGGTACCCCTATTTAATCAAGAAAGAACCATCAGAAGATGGCTACACTCGATGGTACCGTGGTCTTGCGGCATCCAGTGTTGTTCCAATTCTTGAACACATTCGAAGCGACAATACTACCAAGCTGCGCAGCTTAAACGACGAATTCCAAAAAATTGACATAAACGAAGCACGTGTTCGGGAGGTAGGGGAAGAATGGATTGAGAAGATACAACAAGAAGATCCAGAGCGCCATCAGCTCCTCATGGTCCGAAATGTTGACCCGAGTTACGCCAGTGGTCTTCAGGAGGCAGATGTACTTTTGGAACTAGAAGGTAAGATCGTGACGCGGTTTGGATGTCTGGATGACTTGTACTATAAAGAGAGTTTGAACGCAGTTGTTGTACGAAAGGGTAAAGAGGAAACTATCCAACTCTCTACAATCCGAGCCGAAGACATCGAAACGAATCGAGTGGTCCAGTTCTGCGGCGCTGTCTTTCATCGTCCACATCAGACTGCTCGACGACGGGCTGGCACTATTAATTCAGAAGTCTACATCTCTTCGTGTTTCCCTGGCTCACCGGCCGAGACATACGGGGTAAGTTCTTATCTTCATTTGCTTGCATCATGCGTGATTGCATCGTGGTACTCTGCTAACATTCGCCACCTTTGGCGCATAGCTTCGCCCTGAACGATTCGTAACACGGGTCAATTATGTTTCAACACCTACACTATCACAATTCCTAGAAGAGATCAAGAAGATTAGGGACAACGAGTATTTCCGCATGGACATCGAAACGTACGACAATTCTTCAAGTATGATCACGATGAAGAGTTGCAAACACTACTTCCCAACTATTGAGTTTGCGAAAGATGCCTCTGAACCGCAAAAGTGGGAAAAGATTGAGCATGATCAGGATGCAAGAGATGTGAAAGATGAGAAAGTACCTGATCTTTGCTGAACTATTGTTGCGGAGGATCGAGAGTTACATTGTATATTAATCCCACATGATATTCCAAGAAATCTTTTGTGTCCTAGCCCCTCAACACAGAACCACATAATTAGAATGCGATAACTCGGTGTTTCTAAAACATTGCAAGTATGATTCGCGTTCAAAATTGGTATGTGTTACCTAGATAGTATTACTACACCCATGGATCAATTGCCAAAGGAATACGTAACAGCCTCTGCAACGCCGACTCACACGGAAGAATTTTGTCAAGTGGTAAATTTGTATATTTCTTTTATGTCTCAGCCGCGAAAATTTGAGATGTTTGAAAATTACATCAATCACATGTTGGCTCCACCATCAATCCCAATGACCTTTCCGTTTACCCACTCTCCCTCCTGAGAAGCAAGGAAGGCAACCACACGGGAGACATCGGAAGGCTTTCCTATGCGATTATGCGGAGAAAGTTTCGAGATGTACGCATCAACGTGATCTTGTTCATCATCAGGCACGACTTTATCTCGGCCTGCGTAAAACATGTCGGTCTCCACACCGCCAGGAGCGACGCAGTTGACCGTAACTTTCTTTTCACCCGCATCTACAGCCATGCATCGTGCGAAAGATTCGATAGCTCCCTTTGAACTTGCGTATACCGCATGTCTGGGTGTGCTCTTTGCCTGGGCAGTAATGGAACTGAGGAATATAATTCGGCCGCCAACCGCCATTCTTTTGTACGCCTCTTTGGCCACGAAAAACTGACCACGAGTATTGGTCGCGAAAACTCGATCGAAATCGCTCTCTTCAACATCCTGAAAATGGCCAGAAGAGTGGACGCCAGCATTAGAGCAGCAGATGTCGAGCTTGCCAAAGTGCACAACAACATTGTCCATCAACCCCTTAATCTCTCTAACATTTGCAACATCCGCCTGGAAGGCTACAGCATCAGACCCGTTCCCCAAGCTCTTGATTTTACCAACGACCTCTTCGGCAAGGGTAGCGTTGTTCACAAAATTCACAGCAACCTTGGCGCCACGCTTGGCGAGTTCAAGAGCGATAGCGGCTCCTATGCCACGGCCTAGGTTATTGATCAGTTTCGCTGACCGAGAGGATGTTATTGCGACAGCTTACTTGAGCCCGTAACAACTGCAACTTTGCCTTCTAGGCTGGAGTCTGGAACAATGGACATGCTGAACGTAGTTGCGAAGGCTAAATTTGGATCAGTGAGATATTGGCTAGCGAAAGAAATTTTCACTTGTGTCTATTCCACATCTATTTAAGTGGCCACAGACACAACTTTCATCAGCGTGTTCGAACTCCAGCGTAGGGACAGTCGTTTTACATGACCGGCCCTTGAAAGTAAGCAAAGAAGGCGCTTTGAGGGGACTTTGGTGAGCACTTGGATACAGCTTCTTCGTAATCGATATGTTTCGCATTCCATCAGTACAGTATCACCGGGTAATGTGCGGCAGTCAGCAGGAATGACGTCCGTGAGCTATGTTTTTGTAGGTGACTAGTTAGATAGTTGCACATGATGCATTCTGTTCGCAGTGGGGTAGCATTATCTATGAATAGTAGAAAACCACGAAGTGAGAGCAGTTCATTTGCCAATTATTCGTGCCCTGAGAATAACTA